>JAXIVJ010016251.1:0-29387 GCA_036785665.1 Chirona hameri
CAGACAGACAGACAGACAGACAGACAGACAGACAGACAGACAGACAGACAGACAGACAGACAGACAGACATACAGACAGACAGACAGACAGACAGACAGACAGACAGACAGACAGACAGACAGCCAGCCAGCCAGACAGACAGACAGACAGACAGACAGACAGACAGACAGACAGACAGCCAGCCAGACAGACAGACAGACAGACAGACAGACAGACAGACAGACAGACAGACAGACAGACAGACAGACAGACAGACAGACAGACAGACAGACAGACAGACAGACAGACAGACAGACAGACAGACAGACAGACAGACAGACAGACAGACAGACAGACAGACAGACAGACAGACAGACAGACAGACAGACAGACAGACAGACAGACAGACAGACAGACAGACAGACAGACAGACAGACAGACAGACAGACAGACAGACAGACAGACAGACAGACAGACAGACAGACAGACAGACAGACAGACAGACAGACAGACAGACAGACAGACAGACAGACAGACAGACAGACAGACAGACAGACAGACAGACAGACAGACAGACAGACAGACAGACAGACAGACAGACAGACAGACAGACAGACAGACAGACAGACAGACAGACAGACAGACAGACAGACAGACAGACAGACAGACAGACAGACAGACAGACAGACAGACAGACAGACAGACAGACAGACAGACAGACAGACAGACAGACAGACAGACAGACAGACAGACAGACAGACAGACAGACAGACAGACAGACAGACAGACAGACAGACAGACAGACAGACAGACAGACAGACAGACAGACAGACAGACAGACAGACAGACAGACAGACAGACAGATAGATAGATAGATAGATAGATAGATAGATAGATAGATAGATAGATAGACAGACAGACAGACAGACAGATAGATAGATAGATAGATAGATAGATAGATAGATAGATAGATAGATAGATAGATAGATAGATAGATAGATAGATAGATAGATAGATAGATAGATAGATAGATAGATAGATAGATAGATAGATAGATAGATAGATAGATAGATAGATAGATAGATAGATAGATAGATAGATAGATAGATAGATAGATAGATAGATAGATAGATAGATAGATAGATAGATAGATAGATAGATAGATAGATAGATAGATAGATAGATAGATAGATAGATAGATAGATAGATAGATAGATAGATAGATAGATAGATAGATAGATAGATAGATAGATAGATAGATAGATAGATAGATAGATAGATAGATAGATAGATAGATAGATAGATAGATAGATAGATAGATAGATAGATAGATAGATAGATAGATAGATAGATAGATAGATAGATAGATAGATAGATAGATAGATAGATAGATAGATAGATAGATAGATAGATAGATAGATAGATAGATAGATAGATAGATAGATAGATAGATAGATAGATAGATAGATAGATAGATAGATAGATAGATAGATAGATAGATAGATAGATAGATAGATAGATAGATAGATAGATAGATAGATAGATAGATAGATAGATAGATAGATAGATAGATAGATAGATAGATAGATAGATAGATAGATAGATAGATAGATAGATAGATAGATAGATAGATAGATAGATAGATAGATAGATAGATAGATAGATAGATAGATAGATAGATAGATAGATAGATAGATAGATAGATAGATAGATAGATAGATAGATAGATAGATAGATAGATAGATAGATAGATAGATAGATAGATAGATAGATAGATAGATAGATAGATAGATAGATAGATAGATAGATAGATAGATAGATAGATAGATAGATAGATAGATAGATAGATAGATAGATAGATAGATAGATAGATAGATAGATAGATAGATAGATAGATAGATAGATAGATAGATAGATAGATAGATAGATAGATAGATAGATAGATAGATAGATAGATAGATAGATAGATAGATAGATAGATAGATAGATAGATAGATAGATAGATAGATAGATAGATAGATAGATAGATAGATAGATAGATAGATAGATAGATAGATAGATAGATAGATAGATAGATAGATAGATAGATAGATAGATAGATAGATAGATAGATAGATAGATAGATAGATAGATAGATAGATAGATAGATAGATAGATAGATAGATAGATAGATAGATAGATAGATAGATAGATAGATAGATAGATAGATAGATAGATAGATAGATAGATAGATAGATAGATAGATAGATAGATAGATAGATAGATAGATAGATAGATAGATAGATAGATAGATAGATAGATAGATAGATAGATAGATAGATAGATAGATAGATAGATAGATAGATAGATAGATAGATAGATAGATAGATAGATAGATAGATAGATAGATAGATAGATAGATAGATAGATAGATAGATAGATAGATAGATAGATAGATAGATAGATAGATAGATAGATAGATAGATAGATAGATAGATAGATAGATAGATAGATAGATAGATAGATAGATAGATAGATAGATAGATAGATAGATAGATAGATAGATAGATAGATAGATAGATAGATAGATAGATAGATAGATAGATAGATAGATAGATAGATAGATAGATAGATAGATAGATAGATAGATAGATAGATAGATAGATAGATAGATAGATAGATAGATAGATAGATAGATAGATAGATAGATAGATAGATAGATAGATAGATAGATAGATAGATAGATAGATAGATAGATAGATAGATAGATAGATAGATAGATAGATAGATAGATAGATAGATAGATAGATAGATAGATAGATAGATAGATAGATAGATAGATAGATAGATAGATAGATAGATAGATAGATAGATAGATAGATAGATAGATAGATAGATAGATAGATAGATAGATAGATAGATAGATAGATAGATAGATAGATAGATAGATAGATAGATAGATAGATAGATAGATAGATAGATAGATAGATAGATAGATAGATAGATAGATAGATAGATAGATAGATAGATAGATAGATAGATAGATAGATAGATAGATAGATAGATAGATAGATAGATAGATAGATAGATAGATAGATAGATAGATAGATAGATAGATAGATAGATAGATAGATAGATAGATAGATAGATAGATAGATAGATAGATAGATAGATAGATAGATAGATAGATAGATAGATAGATAGATAGATAGATAGATAGATAGATAGATAGATAGATAGATAGATAGATAGATAGATAGATAGATAGATAGATAGATAGATAGATAGATAGATAGATAGATAGATAGATAGATAGATAGATAGATAGATAGATAGATAGATAGATAGATAGATAGATAGATAGATAGATAGATAGATAGATAGATAGATAGATAGATAGATAGATAGATAGATAGATAGATAGATAGATAGATAGATAGATAGATAGATAGATAGATAGATAGATAGATAGATATATATATATATATATATATATATATATATATATATATATATATATATTATATATATATATATATATATATATATATATATATATATATATATATATATATATATATATATATGTCTTCGAACAACAAAGAGTAGTCCACCAATTGAACCACAAACACCTGCATATTTGGACCTTTAAACTTCATCTTCATTCTTCAAAAATATTGAAAGCAAATGTGTCCTTGTGACATCAGAATTGCAAGACAAATGAACCCAAAGGAGACAACGTGCAGAGACAAGACTCAACGAATTGTAATAGGGGCGAATACGAGAGACCAAGCTATAAAGGAACAACTCGAAGATAAAACAATTGCCAATTTGGTTTGATCGCATCCGGTTAACAAAACCTGAGCTACAGACCTCTGCAGCCACATTTAACCCGTCAACAAGCATGGGTTTCCTGGGACTGTGTGGTGCGAAATTCTGCTGCTATACGAGCCTTTAATAAGCCGGTCACATCGTTCAACGCCGGGCGGGAGCCGGGCACTGAAGTCACAAATCATTCACTCTGTCACCTACCGAGCCAATATAACTGTTGGATGTGATTTTAGCACCACCAGGGAGAGCATTGCGGTGCTCAATAAAGCCTCAAGGACCTCACAACGAACAAAGAGCCTGCATTTCGCCAGAACGACGGGTATATTCCTGATAAATGGGCAATAACGCCTTGCGAGCTCAGGATTTGTCCAATTTCGACACTCATATTGCACACCGCTCAGTGGCTCAGGCTTGTATCTTGGTGGATGTCGCGTGCCGCAACGCTGCGAAGTTGCCATAGTTTAAAACAATGTTTATATGGATGCCTAGGGAATGGCAATTCAAAGTTTTTCATAAGGTGAAAATAGGCATCATTGGTTAAAGGGACTGTCAAACCTTCCCAAAAGTTGTCAAATGTACGCCGCTTGTGGTTCAAAATATGAAGTGATTGCTGCCGAACACGATTATGACATTTATTCCTGGCAAACAGTGCCCAATTTCAGAAAAAAGGTTAAGTTTTAATATTTGGGTTGACGTCACATTGAGCTCTAGAGAGCTACACAGAAATTCTTTACGCTGCCAAATTATGGCACAATTATTTCGAGACTATTCTGGCGCTTTGAATACAAAACAAACCAATTACCAAACCATTCAAACGTAGCAAATATCTCCAAGGTTCACCTTAAAATAAGTCGACTACTATCACCATTTGGTAAAGAGAGACGACGTCATCGGCTTTAGACCCATATTCAAATACACGTAGGGTATATTCGTTACAATTGTCAAGACCAAGCTCGAATTGTCTTTTCGATTAGACCAATGTCTAAATTTGATATTTTCATAATAACAATGAAATATAGTACGGTAATTTTAACTGCTACCCTACTATATTTCAATGCAAATCCAACAACGTGGCTCTTTAAACTCAAATATAATGTTAAGGTGGGACAGTCCCTTTAAAAGGAAATAATGACTGCCCTTTTCCCAAAAAATGAAGTTATCACATAAAACCGATAGACGAGACCAAAATATGTTGTAAATTAGTCATATTTTGCATATAAACAAATACACAAACCCAATATATGTAAAGCTCAAAATTCTTAAAGTAAAGGACATTGCCAGACAGCAAGCTATAGTCGTGCTTTATAATGTTGCATCTGGAAGTGCCCCACCAGTCATAGCCTCACTTTTCGAATTCACTCAGACCAATCACAGAGCTTCAAGAGTAGCACGACATTTTGAAGAAATATTCACTCGAAAATTATACCGGACACGTACCATAGCATGGATAGGACCACGTTTATGGAATTCAATTGTTGCCCCCAGATTCCCCCACATAAACTCAATACCATCTACTAAAAAACAAATAAAAGAAATCACTAAAAATCACATGATCAGTGAATATGAATAACCCTTCCCTGCTTGCCTCACAAGCCTAGAAAAAAATTCCTTGTAGTTTGCTCATTTATGTAAATGAGCCTAAATACAATAATAGCCATAGCAGTGCTAAATGTTAACTATTTGTAAAGTCATCTTCTAACTTCTAAGTTGCAGAAGAATGAAGTTATGCAATTTGTAATGTATGTAACATTATAAATAAACAATAATACAAATTTGCAGAACTAAGTAACAGTATATAAACAAACAACATAAGCATGCATAAACGTGCATAATTTGAAATAAAACATAGTAAATCAGAGATAGAGATTTATATTGGTGTTGAGCAATATAGTACCTCTATTTCTTTTCTGCTTTCTTGAAATATGAATTAATTAGATCATGTTTCAACTTATAGATCAATTAATTATATCATGCGCGAAAGCCACCCCGACTAACCGACGCTGGAACCTGGGTGAGATCGAACAGCAACAAGCTTTGCTTAGCTGGGGGGCTCACCGGGTTCCAGCATAGACCTTCTGCTTGCCTAGACCAAGATCTAAAAAAAAAAAAAAAAAAAAAAAAAAAAAACCCGACTTATTCATATCTGCAATACACAACGCCGCCGCCGCCGCAATTCCTATTCGACGCAAAACCAATCTAACTAAACACAATGCCATGGATAACTTCAGAGCTAAAACGAAATATTAGGAAGCGAGACAGGTTATTCAAAATCGCAACACAAACCCGGATCGAATTCAACTGGGAAAGATGGAGGTATCAAAGCAGTCGGGTAACAGCTTTAAATAGACGGCTCAAAGACGAGTATTTTCAAAACCAAGTTAAAAAACTACTGTCTCAAACACCAGCCCTATAAATATCAGCACACATTACGCACGATTTTAGGACGGACACGGGACATCATTCCCTCAACATTCCAGACAACCACGAACCACCACCGTACACCTCAGACGGACTGCCGGTATCCACTCTCAACACTCCAGACAACCACGAACCACCACCGTACACCTCAGACGGACTGCCGGTATCCACTCTCAACACTCCAGACAACCACGAACCACCACCGTACACCTCAGACGGACTGCCGGTATCCACTCTCAACATTCCAGACAACCACGAACCACCACCGTACACCTCAGACGGACTGCCGGTATCCACTCTCAACACTCCAGACAACCACGAACCACCACCGTACACCTCAGACGGACTGCCGGTATCCACTCTCAACACTCCAGACAACCACGAACCACCACCGTACACCTCAGACGGACTGCCGGTATCCACTCTCAACATTCCAGACAACCACGAACCACCACCGTACACCTCAGACGGACTGCCGGTATCCACTCTCAACATTCCAGACAACCACGAACCACCACCGTACACCTCAGACGGACTGCCGGTATCCACTCTCAACACTCCAGACAACCACGAACCACCACCGTACACCTCAGACGGACTGCCGGTATCCACTCTCAACACTCCAGACAACCACGAACCACCACCGTACACCTCAGACGGACTGCCGGTATCCACTCTCAACATTCCAGACAACCACGAACCACCACCGTACACCTCAAACGGACTGCCGGTATCCACTCTCAACATTCCAGACAACCACGAACCACCACCGTACACCTCAGACGGACTGCCGGTATCCACTCTCAACACTCCAGACAACCACGAACCACCACCGTACACCTCAGACGGACTGCCGGTATCCACTCTCAACACTCCAGACAACCACGAACCACCACCGTACACCTCAGACGGACTGCCGGTATCCACTCTCAACATTCCAGACAACCACGAACCACCACCGTACACCTCAGACGGACTGCCGGTATCCACTCTCAACACTCCAGACAACCACGAACCACCACCGTACACCTCAGACGGACTGCCGGTATCCACTCTCAACATTCCAGACAACCACGAACCACCACCGTACACCTCAGACGGACTGCCGGTATCCACTCTCAACATTCCAGACAACCACGAACCACCACCGTACACCTCAGACGGACTGCCGGTATCCACTCTCAACACTCCAGACAACCACGAACCACCACCGTACACCTCAGACGGACTGCCGGTATCCACTCTCAACACTCCAGACAACCACGAACCACCACCGTACACCTCAGACGGACTGCCGGTATCCACTCTCAACACTCCAGACAACCACGAACCACCACCGTACACCTCAGACGGACTGCCGGTATCCACTCTCAACATTCCAGACAACCACGAACCACCACCGTACACCTCAGACGGACTGCCGGTATCCACTCTCAACATTCCAGACAACCACGAACCACCACCGTACACCTCAGACGGACTGCCGGTATCCACTCTCAACACTCCAGACAACCACGAACCACCACCGTACACCTCAGACGGACTGCCGGTATCCACTCTCAACATTCCAGACAACCACGAACCACCACCGTACACCTCAGACGGACTGCCGGTATCCACTCTCAACACTCCAGACAACCACGAACCACCACCGTACACCTCAGACGGACTGCCGGTATCCACTCTCAACATTCCAGACAACCACGAACCACCACCGTACACCTCAGACGGACTGCCGGTATCCACTCTCAACACTCCAGACAACCACGAACCACCACCGTACACCTCAGACGGACTGCCGGTATCCACTCTCAACATTCCAGACAACCACGAACCACCACCGTACACCTCAGACGGACTGCCGGTATCCACTCTCAACACTCCAGACAACCACGAACCACCACCGTACACCTCAGACGGACTGCCGGTATCCACTCTCAACATTCCAGACAACCACGAACCACCACCGTACACCTCAGACGGACTGCCGGTATCCACTCTCAACATTCCAGACAACCACGAACCACCACCGTACACCTCAGACGGACGGCCGGTATCCACTCTCAACATTCCAGACAACCACGAACCACCACCGTACACCTCAGACGGACTGCCGGTATCCACTCTCAACATTCCAGACAACCACGAACCACCACCGTACACCTCAGACGGACTGCCGGTATCCACTCTCAACATTCCAGACAACCACGAACCACCACCGTACACCTCAGACGGACTGCCGGTATCCACTCTCAACATTCCAGACAACCACGAACCACCACCGTACACCTCAGACGGACTGCCGGTATCCACTCTCAACATTCCAGACAACCACGAACCACCACCGTACACCTCAGACGGACTGCCGGTATCCACTCTTGACAATATTTCCACTTCCGAAAGTGAGGTTCTTCGAATTCTTAACTCCTTTGACTCAAACAAATCGACTGGCACTGATGGATTACCTGTAAAATTGCTGAAACTTATTGTTCTTTTGATCTCAAAACCACTAGCGCAGTTGTTTAACAAGTCTCTATCATTAGGAAAATTCCCAGCTAAGTTCAAAGAAGCAAACGTCAAACCGATATTAAAAAGAAAGGTTCACCATCCGACCATTCATGCTATCGACCAATCAGCACACTTTCGGCCCTTTCAAAAGTTTTCGAAAAAATTGTGTACAAGAATATTTATAATAATTTCGCTGAACACTCTCTCCTGACAAACAAAGTGGGTATCGGCAGAGTCACGGTAGTCAACAGCAACTTTTATACTTGACACACAACTTATACAAATTACTCGACTCAGGACGCGACTTTACAGCTATATATCTCGACATTTCGAAATACTTTGACAAGATATGGCATAAAGGACTCCTGGACAAATGCAAAAATGAGTTTGGAATCACAGGACGACCCAACGACTGGCTCTCATCATACTTACAAGATAGACGACAGCGAGTACAAGTACGAGACACTTTTTCGGTGATTCAAACCATTATCGCAAGATGCCCGCAGGGCTCCGTAATTGGGCCATTATTAGCACTCATCTATCTCAACGGACTCGCTAATCGGACGCAGAACGATATTCTTTTCTTTGCTGACGACACCTCTCTCAGTGTCTCACGCACAAGAAGTGACGTACACGTGACACAACAGACACTGCAACGCGACCTTGACGAAATATACAGGTACACGGTCAAGAATGGGCTATCACTTTCAGCACCACAAAAACAATCCAGCAGACATTCTCACACAAACGCTCATACCTAACACCTACACTTAGATTCGGAGGCGACCTTATACCAGTACACAACAGTCATACACACCTCGGCATGACATTCTCCACTGACCTCCAATTTCACCAACACATCAACATGGCATGCCACAAAATAAACACAGCACTCAGTCCTCTGTACCCAATAGTGAAACACTTACCAAGGCCCATTATTGATCAATTCTACAAGGTTTACATCAGACCTTATTTTGACTACTGCGACGCCATCTACGACGGACTTATCACAATACAAGACGCAACTAGGCTAGAAACACTACAAATCAGAGCTGCGAGACTTGCCACTGGAGGACTCTATAGAACCAGGGGTGGTAAAAGTGCTTTGAGTGGCTCCGACCAAAAGTGGCAGGCACGTAGCCAAGGGGAGGGCGGCGGGGGCGGCCGCCACCCCCCCCCCCCCCCCCACCTAAGGGCCAGGAGTGCCCTTTTCGGCGCGCGCAGCGCGCCGAAAAGGGCCGACGAAACCGCGCGAAGCGCGGTATCATAGGCTCTTTACTACACGAAGCGTGGTCTTTAGAGAGTTTAGCGGACTTCATAGGCCCTTAAGGGCCACCAGGGCCCTCTCTAAAAGACCAGAGGGCCCCTTGGACGTTCAAAAGAGCCCTGTGTATGTCAGAGGGGCCCCTGGCAAGACCGAAAGGGCCCCTGAGCGGGTCAGAGGGCCCCCTGATCACGTCGAATGGGCCCCTAGCCAGCACAGAGGGGTCCTTGGGCAGGTTGAGAGGCCCCTGAGCCTGTCGACAGGGCGACAAAGCGGCCAGCGCAGTCCTTTGCCAGGTCATAAGGGCCCCTGAGCAGGTTTGAGGGTCTCTGGACAGACCAGAGGGCCCCTGGGAAGTTAAGAGGGCCCCTGTGCAGGTCAGAGGGGCCCTGACCAGACCGAAAGGGCCCTTAGGTGGGTCAGAAGGGCCCCTGAACATGGCGAATGAGCCCCTAGCCAGCACGGAGGGGCCCCAGGGCAGGTCGGAGGGCCCTCGGAGCATGTCGCAAGGAGACAAAGCAGCCAGCTAGGTCGGAAGGGCCCCTTAGAAGGTTAAAGGGCCCCTGGAGAGACCATAGGGCCCCTGGGAAGTTAAAAGGGCCCTGCACAGATCGGAGGGGCCCCTGATCAGACCGAAAGGACCCCTGGGCGGGTAAGAAGGGCCCCTGAACATGCCGAAGTGGCCCCTGGCCAGCACGGAGGGGCTCCAGGGCAGGTCGGAGGGCCCCTTGAGCATGTGGGCAAGGACGACAAAGCAGCCAGCGCAGGCCGACCAGAAGAGTCGCTGGGCCGATCGGAGGGGCTCCTGGGCAGGCACGTAGCCAAGGGGAGGGCGGCGGGGCGGCCGCCCCCCCCCCCCTGGAGGCCAGGAGGGCCCTTTTCTGCGCGCTGCGCGAGCCGAAAAGGGCCGACGAGACCACGCGAAGCGCGGTATCATATGCTCTTTACTACACGAAGCGTGGTCTTTAGAGAGTTTAAAGGACTTCAGAGGCCCTTTAGGGCCACCAGGGCCCTCGCTGAGAGACCAGAGGGCCCCTTGGACGTTCAAAAGATCCCTGTGCACGTCAGAGGGGCCCCTGGCCAGACCAAAAGGGCCCCTGAGCGGGTCAGAGGACCCCCTGAGCACGTCGAATTGGTCCCCTGAACACGTCGAATGGGCCCCTAGCCAGCACAGAGGGGCCCCTGGGCAAGTTGAGAGGCCCTTGAGCATGTCGACAGGGCGACAAAGCGGCCAGCGCAGTCCTTTGCCAGGCCATAAGGGCCCCTGGGCAGGTTCGAGGGCCCCTGGATAGACCAGAGGGCCCCTGGGAAGTTAAGAGGGCCCCTGTGCAGGTCAGAGGGGCCCTGACCAGACCGAAAGGGCACCTAGGTGGGTCAGAAGGGCCCCTGAACATGCCGAATGAGCCCCTATCCAGCATGGAGGGGCCCCAGGGCAGGTCGGAGGGCCCTCGGAGCATGTCGCAAGGCGACAAAGCAGCCAGTGCAGTCCCTTGCTAGGTTGGAAGGGCCCCTTAGAAGGTTAATGGGCCCCTGGAGAGACCAGAGGGCCCCTGGAAAGTTAAAAGGGCCCCTGCGCAGATCGGAGGGGCTCCTGACCAGACCGAAAGGACCCCTGGACGGATGAGAAGGGCCCCTGAACATGCCGAAGTGGCCCCTGGCCAGCACGGAGGGGCTCCAGGGCAGGTCGGAGGGCCCCTTGAGCATGTCGGCAGGGTGACAAAGCAGCAGCGCAGGCCGGCCAGAAGAGTCGCTGGGCCGATCGGAGGGGCTCCTGGGCAAGTCAGAGGGGCCCCTGTCTAGACCGAAAGGGTCCCTGGACCGGTCGGAAGGCCTCTTGAACTTGCCTGATGAGTTCCTAGCCAGACTGGAGGGGCCCCTGGGCAGGTCGGAGGGGCCCCTGAGCAGGGACGGCGGATTGCGGGGGCAGGGTACCCAAAATTCCCCCCAGTCGAAAATCCTGGGGGGCAAAGGGTAGTTTTGCCCCCCAGATTTTAGCCTGCTCAATCTGGGGGCAACATGACCCTTCCCCTCCCCAGGATTTTCATTTGAGGGGGATTTTGGGTACCCTACGCCCCGCAATCCGCCGCCCCTGCCCTTGAGCATGTCGGCAGGGCGACAAAGCAGCCAGTGCAGTCCCTGGGCAGGTCGGAAGGACCTCTGAACAGGCCGAATGGGCCCCTTGACACAAAAGAGTGGCTTCTTGTAAGGTCAGAGGAGTCTCTGGTGAGACCGGCAGGGTTAAAGCACGTAGAGATCCCAGATGAAGATGAAATACAAAGAGGACTTACTTCACAATAAAACACTATTAAAAGCGGAGCTTTCGGGCATATTGTAACACCCTTCGTCAGGGTGCTACAATATACCCGAAAGATCCGATTTTATTTTTTCCTGTAGAGTATGCCCTCTTTGTATTATATATATCACCCACCCCACATCATGTCTTTTCGCTTCGCGGATCCCAGATGAGTCCCTGAACAGGTCGGAAGGGCGTAGAAAAGGTCAGAGGGGCCCCTAGACGATATGAAGAGACCTTCGGCCTTTCAGCAGTAAGAATACAGTTGTACAGGGAATAACACTCAAAATTTTCGCGCCGCTCCGCGGCGCAATTTAACTACAAATTCAATTATATGCGGGTTAGGAAAAAAATCGGTCAGTTTCTCGTCGCATTTATGTGTTATGTTGCTACTTTCCTATATTATTGGTCAAAATAGTTCACTTTAGCACTTTTTCCCCGCACTTTTAAACGCACAATATAGCAATTTTAGAAGTCCGCACCATACGCAATGCGACGCATTGATGAGAAAGCATCCTAGGGCATAAAACTCAAAATTTTCGCGCCGCTCTGCGGCGTAATTTGTTTAAGGGTTCCAGGTCTTGAGCTTAACAAAAATATTCAAAGTTAGTATAGCTGATTCCAAATTAGTGTCGCTGGTTCCAAAGTTGATGTGGCAGTTTGCTAACTCCAGCTCCTAAACTTTGGTATGGCCCATGCCATACCTGCCATATTGCATTTTCCAGCCTTGTAACGTGCCTTTTCATGCGTTTTTTTTTGGGAGGGGGGCCTTTCAACGCTTGGGAAGGGGCCCTTTCAACGCTCGGGAAGGGGCCCTTTCGAGGCGCCGCCCCTCCCTGGACGAAATCCTGGCTACGTGCCTGAAAAGTGGCACATACAAAAATGACCCCAGCACAGCTGTGCTGGGGCATTTTTTTACTTCACATGAATACCCTAACACCTGGCTACATGCTCACAGCATCCCTATATTTTAACCAACGCCGTGCCGGGGGGGGGGGGGGGGGTAGACACCCCTCAGGTTTTTCGGGGATAGCAGAAAAACGGCGAAGCGCAGCACCGCCATTTTTGGTACAGCTGTTTGTGCATTAATTGTCCACATTATGTAAAAAAAATCATCGGGTCATCTTGGCCATCAGCCAAGGTCACGTGACCCCACCTCCCCCCAAAAAAACTTGTGGTCGTACCACAGTCACAGTTTTGGGTTGATCGGTTTTACACTTACAGGATTTCATAAGGTCACCTATATCTACAATTCGTTTATCTTGGATTTTTTTTATATCAGCGACCTAAGGTCGGTTTAATTTCGTGACCACCCCATTATAAGTCTAAGGGGAAATATTCAAATGCTTCCTATTCTAAGGAGACGCAAAATTGCAGTCTTATTCCTTCTGGATCATGTCATTATAGAACATCCTTAATGACCTGGGTGCCATTTTTGTGCAGTGACCCCTACAGGGTCAGCCGAGGTCATCCGAGGTCACCAACAATTGTATGTCAATAACTCTCGACATAATGACGATAGAGAAGTGAAACCGACACCAATGTGTTGATCTCGTCGCGGCACGTCTTCCCATATGCAACATGACCTACTTGAGTTACCACCACTTGACCTTGACCTGAGGTCACATTTGTAAGTTGACCTGACCTGGTCAACAATAATATGAGGCAAAGCGTTTTGACGAGACAAGCACGATGGCGTCAAAGTTATTGTCTTGTCGTTATTAGGTAAGAAGCTATTCGTTTTAAAGTTTTTTTTAAGCCTTTTTGAGATATGATGAGCTCTGGAGCCTAAACTGATGCCAGCCCCCTCGGTTTGTCGGGAGTAACTCGCGTAAATCTCAGCCGATTGCAATGCAACTTTCAGTACCCTACTTTTGAACAATTTGAACATATTTTTACATTTTTGAAGTTGTAGGTCACATGACCCGTGACCTTTGACCTGTTTCTCAAGGTCATGTCAGTCGCAACTGGCGTCCGTAGTATTGATCTTTGTAACTTGTGCAGTTTCATAGTGTGTGTTGTTCAGGAGCATATGTACAGGTGTTTCCAGGTGACAGTTGTGGTTTCCCTTGAGATTATGACCTCGATTGACCTTTGCAAAGGTCAACCAAGGTCGCTGACCTCCGATGACCTGATATTACTTTTTTGGCTTCTGGCTGTTTCTAGGACATTTTGTGACGCTGATTTCAAAAATGAGATCCATTTACATAATTATATGTTCCACTGGGGTCATGCGCTCCAACAGGTCAACCGAGGTCACTGACCTCAAATGACCTGACATGACCTGACATTACCTTTTTGGAATTTGGCAGTTTCTAGGACATTGTGTTACTCTGATTTCAAATTTGGCACCCATTTAGCATAATTATGTGCTCATTCGCGATTCTAGCTCGATTAAATTCAATTTATACGCATTTACAATTTGGTTGAATTTTGGGTCATTGGCATGACCTCAGAGGTCACCTGATAACATAGGACCTTAAATCGAGTATCAATGGCTTCCTCTCGTGGCAAGCAACACACTCGTTTTTTAATCGAAGCTCTAGCCCAATTAGGGGCAAAACGCTATGGGGTTGTACCCCCCCCCCCCCTACACTGATCGGACGCTGCACGGACGAGGTTTAAAGGGGTGGGGTCCCAGGACAGTGAAATCCACTGTCCTGACAGTGGACCTCCATTGAAAATGCATTAGCAACCCGGCCCGCCCCCGGGGAATCGACTGTCCGGATTTCCCGCGCCGTGCCGGGGGTGGGGCGTTTAGACGTCCCTCCTAAGGTTTTTCGAGGATGGCAACAGAACGGCTGCGCGCAGCGTCACCATTCTTGGCACAGTTGTTAAGACATCAATTGCCCACATATTGTACAATTCTTGACTACGGGTCATCTCAGGTCAGGTCACCAGGCCAGGTCACGTGACCCCACCTCTGAAAAAGTGTGCGGTCGTACCACAGCCACAGTTTTTGGCCGATCGATTTGGTACTTACAGGATTTCATAAGGGTAATAGTACCTACAATTTGTTCATCTCGGATTTTTTTATATCGGTGACCTAAGGTCGGGTCAATTTCGTGACCTCCCCATTATAAGTCAATGGGGAAATATTAAAATGCTTCCTATTCTGAGGATACGCATGATATCAGCCCAATTCCTTCTGGATCATGTTATTATATGCCATTCTTGAAGACACAGGTGCATTTTTGGTTCAGTGACCCACGTGTTGAATCTATCGTCCGGATTTTTTAAAGTCTTATTTTTGTGTTTTAATGTAAGTTATTATTATTGGCATTCAAGAGCTGAAACGCAACCGCTAATAAAAAAGTAAATGTACATACATACTGACGTGATGAATATGATGATTAAGTGCATAATACATCTGAAGTGGTTTTGACGATCAGTATTTATAAGGACATGATCGCTTAGTAAATTTTCTCAGAAATGACATTGCAATGATTTTTGCTGGCATTTTGGCCCCCGAGTACTTTATGAGAAGGAGCATTTTGTCCTCGACCTTATCCATAAGGACAGAACACTTTACCACCCCTGTATATAACTCATACCGACAAATTACTGGCATACGTATAGGATGGGACAGACTGACAACGAGACTACGCATACACAGATTAACATTGTACCATAAACTGAACAATCCAGGACAACATTCACCACAATACATCAGAGACATACTACCAAACACGCGCACTCAAGACACCAACAGAGAACTCAGAAACGCCAGCACGCACACAACAGCAACCAGCCACACATCATCATACCACAAGTCATTTTTTCCAACAACAGGCAAGCAATGGAATGAACTACACAACACTACAAGACAACTCACACACTTGGACTTACAAAAACAGTTTGCGAGCAGCTGGGCTTGCCCGATCCAACCCATTACTATTCAGTGGGACCAAAAAGGGGAAATATTTTGCATTCAAAACTTAGAATGAATATGTCCCACCTAAATTCTAACTTCTTTCGCATTCAACAATCAGTTTCGCATGCGTGCCAGTGTGGACATCATACAGCAAATACTAGTCATTACGTTCTTTTATGCCCCAAATGTACAGAACAAAGAAGCTTACTGTTCAACAATATTTAGCAATCCTTAAACTTTGACTTAAGAAATAAACTACCCTCAGATCAACTACAAATATTATTATACGGCGCAGATCTCAACAACGATGGTGGTCGGGGGATGGCCCTCCAATTCCAAAATGTCTTGCGTGCTTCTAACCGATGTATTGACCTTTACTAAAATCACAAGCCCATAACTTCTTTGTAGCCTCATCTAGCAAGCGGACGTGACTTCCCCGGCGGGGGCACTGGGGCTGGCCAAGTGGACGAACCTGGGCGGACTGTACCGTGGCGGCGGTCGCAGTTTAACGTTTGTTTCTGTCAGACAGGGTGCTTTGATTTAAGCCTTTGCTTGTGTGCCTTCTGCTTTATGTTCACATACTACTTCATTTATGTGTAATACACATGCTGCTGCTGATGATGATATATTCAGTTATTTTATATCTTTGAAAATTAATATTTTGTGGGATTTTGCTTATTTTTTTATTTTTTATTTTGAGGGGGTCAAAAACTAACAAAAATGCAAATCCAAGATATCCATTTTGAAGAAAATACCATTTTCTTTCCTTGGATGTTTTTTGCAATTTGCTTTACAACTCGATTTGCTATGGTTTTTCAAACATTTATCGTTTTTCTACAACAACAAAAATGGCATGACCTGACGTCCCTAAAACGTTATTATCTCCCAAATTACATCACTAATTTGAATTACATCAGTTGGGCAAACTACGGGGAGGCAATCTAAAAATTAATCGATAAAAAAATTAGGTCGTGACGTCATCAAAATCGGCGGAGCATACCCTTATAAGGACATCCGATATAAAAATTGATTGTTTTCCTGACATTCACACCTTCAAACACCATATCACCCCTCAAAAAATGCGCATCACTCCTGTATTTATTTCGGTTGAAACTGCACGAATCGCGCCATCATATTGTCTTGTACTTGTATGATCAGATCCCTACTTTGGCAGATATGGGTAAAGTAAGGGTCGGCGATCTCAATTTCGGCACTCGCAGCAGCCTCTGTGATCTAAATTTTGATTCGCCAATCGCCACCTGACTTCACGATCTAAAATTGGATTAGCCGGCTGACGATTGATCTAAAAAAAAGACTCCACGCTGTGGTCGCTGCGTCGCGGAATCAATATTTAGATCGTCATTTACAGTGGAATAAGGGCAATTGCCGAATCTGGCCACATTTATTATTCAGATATATTTATGGACAACATGTTCACTAACACTTTTTAACCTCCGAGTATGCGTATGTTGCTCCGAATCGGCCTAATGACATAGGCCTCACAGTTTGATACTCCTGTATTTGTATGCCCAAATATAGGCATAACCAAATCTAAAAAAAAATATTGATCTATTTTTGATCGCCTCTCTGTAGTTTGCCCAACTGACATGTTGAGAGAAAACATAAAATGGATGCAACATAAGGTACGGAACGTTTCACGTCAATATCTGTCATAGTTTTCAAGATATTGAGAAAATCCGGGAGGGGGCAGATTCTGCCCCCCCCCCCCCTGGGCGCGGGTTAAGGAAGAGGCATATTTGACCCGCTTAATTGACATATTCGATTGGCGCCCCTCTGGACCATGCCGCCCCTGTCACCGAGGAAATATGCCGCCCTCGGGCCTGAAGCCCCCTGCCTTAGAAAATCCTGGATCCGCCACTGGGACGTCGCTATGGCCGACCTACGGAAGACACCACCAACATCACTGAGGAACCTGAAGGCGAAGGTGGAGAGGCCCTTGCTGAGTCTCCCGAGGAAGAAGATGTGAGCCGAGCTGTGTGGCACCTGCGCTGCCGAGCAAATACCAAAAGGCTGAAACATTGCAATATATTAATGGACCTGCTGGGGCTCCATTCGAGTCTCAGTTGGCCAAGCAAAGGAAGCAGTTCGTTGAAAATGAGTAAACAACCACCAACAATGAACGTTCACGAGTACAATGACAAAATACAGTCCTCATGTGTAAACAATTGCGTTTAACAAAGACGACATTGGCGCGCCTTCACACACACACAAATTATCACTGCCAAATCCGACGAAATCCAGTTTGACATTGGATAGCAATGTTTTGAAAAGCATTTTCGCATGCGACAGGCGACGTTTAAAATGACCAAATACCAAAATGTTCAGTTGTACTCGACCAGATGATACAAATTTTACGGTTTACTTATAATAATCCATTGTAGGCATGCCCTAAATGTATAAATTAAGAAGTGCACTTCTCGAGAAAGACCCTGTAGATAGCAGCACCAAAGAGTGGTATAGGTGGCAGCACCCGCGACAGACTTATAACTGGAGCTTTCAGCAGGACCTCCACAGACGCTTTGCTGGAGGAATTAGGATGGACAACATTGCATACTAGAAGATAAATCAGTAGCTTAAATATGTTCTATAAAATCAAACAAAATTATCCTCAATATCTTCTAGATGTGATTCCAGCCACACGGCACGAAATTACAGCCCGCAATCTTAGGAACTCGAGTAACATAACTTTACCATCAAACCGTTTGTCCTCCTTTCAAAATGCATTTTTTTCCGGCTACCATCCGACAGTGGAACAGGCTTCCAGAAGATGTCAAAACAATAGCATGTAATCGATCCTTCAAACAAGCAGTTGCTAAGATGTGTGATTTGACTAAACCGCCATTATGCTACAGCTTAGGATACAAAATAAATAACATTCTACATACTCGA
This sequence comes from Chirona hameri, assembly GCA_036785665.1. NCBI lineage: Eukaryota > Metazoa > Arthropoda > Thecostraca > Balanomorpha > Balanidae > Chirona > Chirona hameri. The sequence goes on from JAXIVJ010016251.1 coordinate 19,058, forward strand.
CTAAGACTTGGCATGTCTAGCTTGAATGCTCACTTGTTCAGGATAAATTCCCCTCAGGTTGACTCACCGCATTACAACTGTGAACCAATTGCTGAAACAGTCAACCACTATTTATTTGTCTGCCCTCAATATATTTTGCCAAGAGAAGAGCTAGAGAAAACGCTTCTAAATTGGATAGTAGATTACAGTAAATTAAAGGAAATAGTTCACCTTCAACATTAGTTTTAAACTGAGATAGCAGTTTTGTAACCCGTGTTGGGAAACCCATATCTGCAAGTTATCTTGACTGAAAAGACTCTCCAGCCGAATATATTTGATTTTTTGGGCGAAGGAATGCGGTGCTTACGAAAGAATGTTGTACTGGTTCTAGCCCGGGCAGGGGCTATACCATCAGCCAATCAGCTTGCAGCTGGTGCTAGCAAGCGATCGCCGGCCGCCGGTTGGCACATCTCCAATGCGAGTCTATCTTTACGCGACTACTTTCGAATCTGATATGCTGAACCATTGTTTACATTCGCGTGACGTCAGGACTCTGATTCAGAGAGTATGCATATAGTTTTGATAAACAATACAAATTTACGGCCTTCTGTCCTGAATCGGCGCGATATAAGGCTATTTTTGACAATATAAAAAGAAATCGTATTAAACAATGTAATCAAATCGTGTTGGGTAAAAAATTTCCAAGGTGAACTATTTATTTCCTTTAAAGAAAATAGTTCACCTTCAACATTAGTTTTAAACTGAGATAGCAGTTTTGTAGCCCGTGTTGCGAAACCCCTATCTGCAATTTTTCTTGACTGAAAAGACTCCAGCCGAATATATTTGAGTTTTTGGCGAAGGAATGCGGTGCTGGCGAAATAATGTTGTACTGGTTCTAGCCCGGGCAGAGGCTATACCATCAGCCAATCAGCTTGCAGCTGGTGCTAGCCAGCGATCGCCGGCCGCCGGTTGGCACATCTCCAATGCGATTCTATCTTTACGCGACTACTTTCGAACCTGATTGGCTGAACCATTTTTTACATTCGCGTGACGTCAGGGCTCTGACTCAGAGAGTATGCATATAGTTTTGATAAACAATACAAATTTACGGCCTTCTGTCCCGAATCGGCGCGATATAAGGCCATTTTTGACAATATAAAAATAAATTGTATTAAAAAATATAATCAAATCGTGTTGGGTAAGAGATTTCCAAGGTGAACTATTTCCTTTAAAGGGATTATACGGGTTTCCGTCCTGGAAGTAAATGCACTCTTTTGCAGTTGTATGAGCTTTAAACACGTTTAAGACATAACAGGGACCTCAATGCTCATTTAGTCCATTATTTCAGCAATTATCAGCGTTAAAACTTGGGCGTTTTTCGAGACTAGTATCAGATAACGAGTACTTGATCGGCACACTTTTATCTTAAGATCAATTTTAGAGTTTTTAATTATCTGCAAGTCCTACACTGGATCACAAAATTATTATGCAATTCAAAACTGACGGGACTTTGTATTAATACACATTGTTCGTTGAGGTTTTGTGTTGTGGTTTTCCTATCTCCGGCCTTTAGCGTTGAGAATTTGGTGGTGGCGTATTAATTTTTTGGCATGAAAATTCATGAAAAATATAGAATTTTATGGGGAAACTAGGTAACTGCTGGTGTCGTTGGAACAAAAGAAGTTTATTTTCCTTCAAATATTGCTTATTTTACCGGAAATATGCCATAAGTGAGATGTTTTTATTAGCATAAAAGAGATGACTGGCTCTGCCTCAGCCGGTCCTGCAGAAAATACGCGGTGGCATCACCGCGCACTTTGGAATGTCCTTACGTGCAGAAGAGGTAATTTCCAGACAAATTGGCGTTGGCGTTCTGGCGTTGGCGTTGGCGCTCTCGCTCGTCTCTCGTCTCTCGTCTCTCGTCTCTCGTCTCTCGTCTCTCGTCGCTCTCGTCGCTCTCGTCGCTCTCGTCGCTCTCGTCGCTCTCGTCGCTCTCGTCGCTCTCGTCGCTCTCGTCTCTCTCGCTCTCGCTCTCGCTCTCGCTCTCTCTCTTTCTGTCTCTATTTCCGCCTATCTTTCTGTATCTCTTTCTTTCTATCTGTATTGCTCTCTTTCTCTCTTTCTCTCTTTCTTTTTATCTCTAGTTCTGTCTTTCTCTCTTTCTCTCTTTCTTTCTCTATTTCTCTCTTTATCTCTTTATCTCTTTCTCTCTGTTTCTCTTCCTCTCTTTATCTCTTTTTTCCTCTCTTTCTCTCTTCTCTCTTTCTCTCTCTCTTTCTCTCTTTCTCTCTCTCTTTCTCTCGCTCTGACTCTCTTTCACTCTCTCTGGCTCTGCATTCTCATGAGTACGATGATCGCAAAATAAGTCAAGTTCACGGGACGAATGTATTCCAAACGTTCTCAGTGCTCTTGACCACATATATTCTTTACCACATCCACGTGCATTGCACCAGCGAATCTCCGCATACAAAACGATCACAGCAATAAGAATGCTAACGCAACGCTGATCCTAAATGTCGTACACTACATCCTTGGGGCTCACACCGAACATATAGGACTCAGTGCATGCCTAACCTACTGGGGACATATCAGGGCGCTTTGTCATAGTCTCTTTACTGACCACAAAAACTGCAGAATATATTCTGTACCTGCGATAGATACTTTCATTTAACTTGTCACCTATTTTGATACTTTGATCCCATTCCTTGGATCATTGATAGCACGATAAAATGATCATGTAAAGTTCCCCATAAAACGTAATGCCAGGAGATGCACACAATTTACAAAAAATTGTCATGAAATCAAAGAAAAACCGTGTTCCACAAAAAGGACGAAATTGACATTACACCAGTTTCCTAGACAAAATTAGTTTTAATAGCAACCGCACACATCTACCGACATACAAATCCCAAAATGTATCGAATATCGCGCATGTACACTTTACAGCCAACTCCGTGTCGAACCAAATCCACGGCAGCAGCAGTACACCATCCGTCGCAGCAGTGATACGTCATCAGACTATATCAGTCCGACGGGCACAACAAGGGCAGTACCAGGGTGGTATCATGGTGGCAACAGGGTAGCCCAGCACACCACCAGCACACCAGTACACCAGCACACCAGTACACCAGCACACCAGTACACCAGCACACCAGCACACCAGCACACCAGCGCACCAGCACACCAGCACACCAGCACACCAGCACACCAGCACACCAGCACACCAGTACACCAGCGCACCAGCGCACCAGCACACCAGCACACCAGCACACCAGTACACCAGCACACCAGTACACCAGCACACCAGTACACCAGCACACCAGCACACCAGCACACCAGCGCACCAGCGCACCAGTACACCAGCACACCAGTACACCAGTACACCAGCACACCAGCACACCAGCACACCACCACACCAGCGCACCAGCACACCAGCACACCAGTACACCAGCACACCAGTACACCAGCACACCAGTACACCAGTACACCAGTACACCAGCACACCAGAGCACCAGCGCACCAGCACACCAGCACAACAGTACACCAGCACACCAGTACATCAGCACACCAGTACACCAGTACACCAGTACACCAGCACACCAGAGCACCAGCGCACCAGCGCACCAGCACACCAGTACACCAGCACACCAGTACACCAGCACACCAGCACACCAGCACACCAGTACACCAGTACACCAGCACACCAGCACACCAGCACACCAGCACAGAAGCACCGCAGCACCAGCGCATCACCAAGAGACCCGGTCCCACGACACGTGCAGCCGGACGACGCTGACCAGAAGACAGAGAGTGCCTCAGGTGAGGGAGTGTCGCTTCAAACATGACTAGCGGAGCGGCACTCCGTTACGTCACCTATGACGTCATCAGGGGACAGACGCCGTCCGCTGTGTCACTACCAGAGGTGGTGGCGTTCTGGCGGTCACGTGACTGCCGTCTGGAAACTGTCACTACCAGAGGTGGTGGTGTTCTGGCGGTCACGTGACTGGCTGTCTGGCAACTGTCACTACTAGAGGTGGTGGTGTTCTGGCGGTCACGTGACTGCCGTCTGGAAACTGTCACTACCAGAGGTGGTGGTGTTCTGGCGGTCACGTGACTGCCGTCTGGAAACTGTCACTACCAGAGGTGGTGGTGTTCTGGCGGTCACGTGACTGGCTGTCTGGCAACTGTCACTACCAGAGGTGGTGGTGTTCTGGCGGTCACGTGACTGGCTGTCTGGCAACTGTCACTACCAGAGGTGGTGGTGTTCTGGCGGTCACGTGACTGGCTGTCTGGAAACTGTCACTACCAGAGGTGGTGGTGTTCTGGCGGTCACGTGACTGGCTGTCTGGCAACTGTCACTACCAGAGGTGGTGGCGTTCTGGCGGTCACGTGACTGCCGTCTGGAAACTGTCACTACCAGAGGTGGTGGTGTTCTGGCGGTCACGTGACTGGCTGTCTGGCAACTGTCACTACCAGAGGTGGTGGTGTTCTGGCGGTCACGTGACTGCCGTCTGGAAACTGTCACTACCAGAGGTGGTGGTGTTCTGGCGGTCACGTGACTGGCTGTCTGGCAACTGTCGCTACCAGAGGTGGTGGTGTTCTGGCGGTCACGTGACTGGCTGTCTGGCAACTGTCACTACCAGAGGTGGTGGTGTTCTGGCGGTCACGTGACTGGCTGTCTGGCAACTGTCACTACCAGAGGTGGTGGTGTTCTGGCGGTCACGTGACTGCCGTCTGGAAACTGTCACTACCAGAGGTGGTGGTGTTCTGGCGGTCACGTGACTGGCTGTCTGGCAACTGTCACTACCAGAGGTGGTGGTGTTCTGGCGGTCACGTGACTGCCGTCTGGAAACTGTCACTACCAGAGGTGGTGGTGTTCTGGCGGTCACGTGACTGGCTGTCTGGCAACTGTCACTACCATAGGTGGTGGTGTTCTGGCGGTCACGTGACTGGCTGTCTGGCAACTGTCACTACCAGAGGTGGTGGTGTTCTGGCGGTCACGTGACTGGCTGTCTGGCAACTGTCACTACCAGAGGTGGTGGCGTTCTGGCGGTCACGTGACTGCCGTCTGGAAACTGTCACTACCAGAGGTGGTGGTGTTCTGGCGGTCACGTGACTGGCTGTCTGGCAACTGTCACTACCAGAGGTGGTGGTGTTCTGGCGGTCACGTGACTGCCGTCTGGAAACTGTCACTACCAGAGGTGGTGGTGTTCTGGCGGTCACGTGACTGGCTGTCTGGCAACTGTCACTACCAGAGGTGGTGGTGTTCTGGCGGTCACGTGACTGGCTGTCTGGCAACTGTCACTACCAGAGGTGGTGGTGTTCTGGCGGTCACGTGACTGGCTGTCTGGCAACTGTCACTACCAGAGGTGGTGGTGTTCTGGCGGTCACGTGACTGGCTGTCTGGCAACTGTCACTACCAGAGGTGGTGGTGTTCTGGCGGTCACGTGACTGGCTGTCTGGCAACTGTCGCTACCAGAGGTGGTGGTGTTCTGGCGGTCACGTGACTGCCGTCTGGAAACTGTCACTACCAGAGGTGGTGGTGTTCTGGCGGTCACGTGACTGGCTGTCTGGCAACTGTCACTACCAGAGGTGGTGGTGTTCTGGCGGTCACGTGACTGGCTGTCTGGCAACTGTCACTACCAGAGGTGGTGGTGTTCTGGCGGTCACGTGACTGGCTGTCTGGCAACTGTCACTACCAGAGGTGGTGGTGTTCTGGCGGTCACGTGACTGGCTGTCTGGCAACTGTCACTACCAGAGGTGGTGGTGTTCTGGCGGTCACGTGACTGCCGTCTGGCAACTGTCACTACCAGAGGTGGTGGTGTTCTGGCGGTCACGTGACTGGCTGTCTGGCAACTGTCACTACCAGAGGTGGTGGTGTTCTGGCGGTCACGTGACTGGCTGTCTGGCAACTGTCACTACCAGAGGTGGTGGTGTTCTGGCGGTCACGTGACTGGCTGTCTGGCAACTGTCACTACCAGAGGTGGTGGTGTTCTGGCGGTCACGTGACTGGCTGTCTGGCAACTGTCACTACCAGAGGTGGTGGTGTTCTGGCGGTCACGTGACTGGCTGTCTGGCAACTGTCACTACCAGAGGTGGTGGTGTTCTGGCGGTCACGTGACTGGCTGTCTGGCAACTGTCACTACCAGAGGTGGTGGTGTTCTGGCGGTCACGTGACTGGCTGTCTGGCAACTGTCACTACCAGAGGTGGTGGTGTTCTGGCGGTCACGTGACTGGCTGTCTGGCAACTGTCACTACCAGAGGTGGTGGTGTTCTGGCGGTCACGTGACTGGCTGTCTGGCAACTGTCACTACCAGAGGTGGTGGTGTTCTGGCGGTCACGTGACTGGCTGTCTGGCAACTGTCACTACCAGAGGTGGTGGTGTTCTGGCGGTCACGTGACTGGCTGTCTGGCAACTGTCACTACCAGAGGTGGTGGTGTTCTGGCGGTCACGTGACTGGCTGTCTGGCAACTGTCACTACCAGAGGTGGTGGTGTTCTGGCGGTCACGTGACTGGCTGTCTGGCAACTGTCACTACCAGAGGTGGTGGTGTTCTGGCGGTCACGTGACTGGCTGTCTGGCAACTGTCACTACCAGAGGTGGTGGTGTTCTGGCGGTCACGTGACTGGCTGTCTGGCAACTGATGGCGAAGTCGATGAAGCGGCGACTGCGCAGCTCAGGTCGAATTCGACTGGCTGTGGAAGGAGAATGATGGCATGGTCAGATCGTGTGGTGCTCACAAGCGAAGACAACGGTTTTTAAATCGATCGAAGACAACATGAGCCTGTGAAAGGCTTTCCCAACGTGAGGAATTTCATATAATGGTATACCACAGCAGTCTCTCTATTGGAACAGGCTGTGATTGGCCGGGTATCGGAGATTTTCCAGCTTTTGCGTAAACTTACTCCTCCTGAGATGAAGCGGCGAGGGGTGACGTCACGCTGGTGAGATGACGTCACACAGTGGTGACCGTCAGCAGGATGTCAGCAGTGTTCGTAGTCTGGGTGTGCCTCACGCCTTCCTCGTGCTGATGTCTCCTCCTGGAGGGTGTCAACGGCGGCTTCTTCACAAGACTGGGGCTGATGCCGCTCTGCAGGATCTGAAATGAAGGCGACCCCACGATGTGTTATTGGACAGAACATGGTTAATGCCTCGACTCTTGGCAGGCACGTAGCCACGATTTCTTCCAGGAGGGTGCGGCGCCTCGAGAAGGCCCCTTCCCGAGCGTTAAAAGGCGTTGGCGTTGAAAGGGCCAAACAAAACGGATGAAAAGAACGTTACAAGGATGGAAAATGCAGTATCACAGGTATGGCATAGGCCATACCAACTTTTAGGAGCTGGAGTTAGCGAACTGCCAAATCAACTTTGGAACCAGCGATACCAATTTGGAATCAGCTATACCAATTTGGAATATTTTTGAAGCTCAAGACATGGGACTCTTAAACAAATTGCGCCGCGTAGCGGCGCGAAAATTTTGAGTTTTGTGCCCTAGATATGCTTTCTCATCAATCCGTCGCATTGCGTAATGCGTATGGTGCGGACTTTTAAAATGTTATATTAATAAATGTTAAAATAAAATGTTATATTGTGCGTTTAAAAGTGCGGTAAAAAGTGGTAAAGTGAACTATTTTGCCCAATTATATAGGAAAGTAGCAACATAACACATAAATGCGCCGAGAAACGGGCCGATTTTTTTCTAACCCGCATACACTGGGGTATGTCAGTTGACAAGGATGTAGATGGCGCTGATGTACTGTACAATGTGAGCCAAGCGGCGATCACCGCCATTGGCGACAATGCATTAAAGGAAATAGTTCACCTTCAACATGGGTTTTGAACTGAAATAGCAGTTTTGTAGCCCGTGTTGAGAAATCCTTATCTGGAACTTTTCTTGGCTGAAAAGACTCTCCAGCCGAAGATATTTGACTTTTTGGCGAAGGAATACGGCGCATATATGATGTACCGTACCGTCTGAAAGTGCCAGCACTGCCATGGAGCATGCGCAGACCAATAACGCACACCATAAAATCAATAATTTACAACCTTCTGTCCTGAACTGGCACGATGTAGGACCATTTTAAAAAGAAAAAAAGAAGCTGTATTATACAAAATATAATAAAATCGTGTTATGAAAAAACTTCCGAAGGTGAACTATTTCCTTTAAGTCACTGTTTGAGGGTGGCTCTAAAAATATTTACGATGGAAAATGCTAAAGGGCCAAGTCTCATATGGTTCGCTGAAGCTTTCTGAGTTAAATTCTGGCATTTTTTTGATGATATAAATAATTGGGGTTGCACAAAATCGCCCCGAAGTCAACCATGCGTGGCGAGCCGTCATAAGGGCGATCGGGCCGTCCGGCCCCAGCAGGCGATCGACCATGTCGTCTCGCCGCGGCCGGCCGTCGTCTTTGGTGGCGAGGGCTGCGGCTCGGGTGAACGGCAGTATTTTAGTTTACCGTCATTATTTATATTTATCATACAATCAAGACCACACAAGATGGTGATGAGAATGAGCGATGGTGCAGGCGGCGCAGAAGGAACAAGAGGAGCTGAAGGAATGGCACTGAGCAGGGAATAAAATTAGACCATATGCCACCGCACTTAGCAAGTCGTTGGTTCTGCCGCATTTTATATGAAAGTTTTTGTATTTTCCTCATTTGTTTTTGTCTGGAGAGGATGGCGGTCTGTGCTGCTCCAGCAGTATGTCATAAGCAGGTGTCGACAATACGATATTCTGCTCAATCGAAGGTGAGTATGTTTTTTTAGCAGTGTTTCAAACAGTAAGTTCCATCGTGGTGACATCGCAATTAATGCACAGTGAAAGCCTTTCTTCCATATTTTGTATTCAATATATGAATGTTTATCAGTTTAAAGGAAATAGTTCACCTTCAACATGGGGTTTTAAACTGAAATAGCAGTTGTGTAGCCCGTGTTGAGAAATCCCTATCTGCAACTGTTCTTGTCTGAAAAGACTCTCCAGCCGAAGATATTTGACTTTTTGGCGAAGAAATGCGGCGCATATATGATATACCGTACCATCTGAAAGTGCCAGCACTGCATGGAGCATGCGCAGACCAATAACGCACACCGTAAACTTAATAATTTACGACCTTCTGTCCTGAATTGGCGCGATGTAGGACCATTTTTGAAAATAAAAAAGAAACTGTATTACAAAATATAATACAATCCTGTTCTGACAAAATTTCCCGAAGGTGAACTATTTCCTTTAACAATCAAATGTACAACCATTGTTGTTTGCCACCAATATTTTGTTGTTGTTTGACACGAAGCCAGAAGCCACGGTGGATAGAAAGATTGCCCGCCCAGGAGCTGCAGCCAGCAGCCCCGATGACGGCTGCCGGGGCGAGTCGATATGGTTGATCGTCCGCTGATTTTGTTCAACCCCAATTATTGATATCATCAAACAAATGACAGAATTCAACTCAGAAAGCTTCAGCGAACCACATGGAACGTGAGCCTTTAACACTTTCGATCGTAACTATTTTTAAAGCCACCTTCAAACAGCGACTTAATACATTGTCGCCAATGGCGGCAATCGCCGCTTGGGTCACATTGCTTCCCAGCGCCCCTGGCGGCAAATTTTTTGCTGACATACCCATTGAATTTGTAGTTAAATTGCGCCGCGGAGCGGCGCGAACATTTTGAGTTTTATTCCCTGAACAACTGCATTCTTACTGTTTAAAGGCCAAGGGTCCCTTCAGATTGTCTAGGGGCCCCTACGACCTTTTCAACGCCCTTCCGACCTGTTCAGGGACTCATCTGGGATCCGCGAAGCGAAAAGACATGATATGGAGTGGATGATATATATTTTATATATATATATATATATATATATATATATATATATATATATATATATATATATATATATATATATATATATATATATATATATATATATATATATATATATATATATATATATATATATATATATATATATATATATATATATATATATATATATATATATATATATATATATATATATATATATATATATATATATATATATATATATATATATATATATATATATATATATATATATATATATATATATATATATATATATATATATATATATATATATATATATATATATATATATATATATATATATATATATATATATATATATATATGTGTGTATATGTGTATATGTGTATATGTGTATATATGTATACATGTATACATGTATATATGTATACATGTATACATGTATACATGTATACATGTATACATGTATACATGTATACATGTATACATGTATACATGTATACATGTTTACATGTGTGTATATATATATATATATATATATATATATATAT
>JAXIVJ010016252.1:2500-29386 GCA_036785665.1 Chirona hameri
TGTTTCATAAAAATGTATCCACTTGGAAATATCGCGATAACTCCGGTAGTTTTGGTCGCAACTCTTCAAACTGACCAGCATTGGAAAGCTGATGACATTCTACATCACATATGTGATAACCAGCCCTATCGACGTTCTATTCACTTAGCTTCACCGCAACGAACAAGACTGCAAAAAAATGCGACAAAAACATAGCTACATTTCCGCAAAAGACGTGATATTTCACATATCTGAGGTCGCGCTGGAGCAGCAATTAGCAGGTCTTAAGCGCTGGATCAAACACGCTTGAGCAGCAAACAGTAATGAACATGAAACAACATGGCATGTCTGACAACAACGAAGTTACGACACTCGGGGCACCACTCCGACCAAGCCATGGCGGCGACATCACATCAGATGCTCGAAGTGTCGGTTGTCCGACTCCACACAAAGCTGCATCCTGCGTCGCATGTTGGCCATGACCTTGCGGCACATGTCGGCTGTGATGTGGCCAGGATCTCCCAGATGCTCTCATTCAGGTCATCCAGAGTACGTGGTTGGACGTGTACACACCACTCCTGACACACACGTTTTTGAATGCAAATGGTGAGTGCACCTCAAACAAGGAAGAAATAGCTGAATCATTCAATATTTTGTTCATATCAATAGGTAATAACCTCCAACAGGAAATACCTCCTAGTGATTAGGTCCCCTCCAGTACATTTGTGCTCAACCTGACCATGGCTTTGATGTAATTAGTAATACTAATGCTGATGAACTGAGTGAAATAATAAGGAATATAAGGAATGTAGGTGCTGGCATAGATGAAATAAATGTTTTCATATTTAAACAAACATTTTCAAAAATATTAAATGAATTAGTGCATTTTGTAAATGTTTGTTTGGTAAATGGGGTGTTTCCTGATGTATTAAAGATTGGCATTGTTAAACCTATCTTCAAAGCTGGGATAAAAAAGTTTTCAATAACTATAGACCCATAAGCATATTACCTTATTTATCAAAAATAATTGAAAAAGTTATGCATACGAGAATTACATCATATTTGCATGAAACAAACACACTAAGTAAGTGCCAATATAGCTTCCAAAGAAATATATCAACGTATATGCCTTTGCTCTTACTTCAGGAGACCATAACAGGATGTTTTGAGAAAGGAAACTTAGTTTGCGGAATTGATTTAGACCTGAAAAAGGCATTTGATACTGTAGATCATTCAATCTTCTTGGGAAATTTAGAGAAATATGGCTTTACCGATTCTTCTCTTAGCATTATTAAATAATATCTATCAAACAGGCAACAGTGTGTTGATTACAATGGAGTGGGATCCTCATTACAACCAGTGAAGATAGGAGTACCACAGGGATAAATCCTTGGGCACTCCTCTTTCTGCTGTATATACATGATTTTCCTAATATCAGTACAAATATTAAGTTCCTCCTGTAAGCAGATGACACTGCCATTTTCATTGAAGCTAATGAGCTTAACACACTGCAACGTCTCATTGATAAGGAATCAACACATATTTGCAAATGGCTACAAATAAATAAACTTTCTCTCAATCCTCAAAAAAACTGTTTATCAATTGTAGAATAACACAAATATTGCACCAAAGTTAAGAGTCCAACTTAATAATGTAATCATAAAGGAGGAAAATAAAGTTAAGTATCTAGGGATGTACATTGACAAGAGTTTGAAGTGGTCACATCACATAGATCACTTGTCCTTCATAATAAGTTGAAATATAGAAATAATCAATCGATCCAAATATTACCTGAATAAACGGTCTTTGGTACTGATTTACATTTCTCTTGTCCTACCGTACATCAATTACTGTTGTCTTGTGTGGGGATTTACTTATCCTACATATGTAAATAAGATAGAAATTCTCCAAAAACGCATCATAAGAATTATCGATAATCAACATAGACAGGCACATTCAAATCCTATTTTATAAGCCTTAATCTACTGAAAGTAACATACATTGCTAAACAACAGCTTATATCAGTAACGTTTATAAAATTTAACTGAAGCCTTCCTGTAGAACATGAAACCCTATTTACATTGTCAGACACCCCAAGCATTGCATTAAGAAATAGGCGTCATTTCAACGAAACTTTCACAGAAAAGCTTTATCGTACCAGAGTTGCATCATGGATTGGTCCTAGACTATGGAATTCCATTATAACACCTCATCTCGATTCAGCAAAAATGAGTCATATATCTAAGGAATGCATAACAAAAAATTAGTAAAGAACATTTCCTCCAGGCATATATAAACTTAGATACATTAACGTAAACAAACAACATAAGCATGCATGAACGTACATAATACATAAATAAACATAGTAATTCAGGGATGGAAGTTTATATTGGTTCTGTCCAATATGAATACTTATATTTCTCCTCTACTTTATTGAAGTAGCATTCATTATATATTACCTCATACACAAAAGCCATCTCGACTAACCGGCGCTGGAACCCTGTGAGACCGAACAGCACCAAGCCTTGCTTAGCTGGGAGGACTCACCGGACTCCGGCAAAGACCTGCTTACCTCGACCAGGACCTGCCTTGCCCAATGCCCAACCTGTAAGCATGGAAGTGTATCCCACCTCACTGCCTGGCAAACTTTTCTTGATAGCAACGAGATCGGGGCGGCAGACAGTGAGGCAAACACTTGAGATCCTTACTAACTCGGTTACGTGTGTGCGAAAGTGAGAATGTAAGATTCCCAGAGGCGTAGCTGGGGTGGCAGTCATTTGCTGATTTCAGCAGCGACTACTTTCTGCCTTCTTATTTTTGACCACAGCTAACACACCATAGCCCTCTTCTCTTCATTTGCTTGTTATTTCTTCTTCCATTGCTTAGCTGGGAGTGCCACGACATTTTCTCTTTTGTTCTCTGGTGTTAACGTAAGGTAATGTGCGTCGTTGGGATAGAGGGCAGGGGCACTCCTGGTCATCTGTTCATAGGTGGCGGCATATAAAAAAGTGTACACTCTTCCCTTGATGAACCCCCCAAAGGAAAACAAAATAAGGGGGCTCAGGTCGAGTGACCTGGCCGGCCACAGAAATTCCGTCTTCTGCAAGCTGAGCCTGTCAGCGAACTTGGCCTTGAGTGCGTCCAGGCTGAAAAATGAGCGGTGTGTGCAGTGGCATCGTTTTGTTGCACTCACATTCCGTTCTGTTCCGGATCTTCGGGAAGAAGAACTGGAACATTCTGACGTAGCGCTCGCTAGGGGTTCATCAAGGGAAGAGTGCACCAGGTCCAACCACGCACTGTGCATGACCTGAAGGAGAGCATCTGGGAGATCCTGGCCACCATCTCAGCCGACATGTGCCGCAAGGTCATGGCCAACATGCGACGCAGGATGCAGCTTTGTGTTGAGTCGGGCGGCCGACATTTCGAGCATCTGATGTGAGGTCACCGCCATGGCTTGGTCAGAGTGGTGCCCCGAGTTGGTAACTTCGTTGTTATCAGACATGCCATGTTGTTTCATGTGCATTACTGTTTGCTGCTCAAGCGTGTTTGATCAAGCTCTTAGGACCTGCTGTTTGCTGCTCCAGCGCGACCTCAGATATGTGAAAGATCACGTCCTTTTCGGAAATATAGCTATGTTTTTGTCGCATCTTCTTCAGTATTTTTCGCGGCGGTGAAGATAAGTGAATAGCACATTGATGTGGTTGATTATCGCATATGTGGTGTAGAATTTGATCAGCTTTCCAGTGCTGGTAAGTTGGAAGAGCTGCGATTGATTGAATTTCTCGAATTAGTTACATTAATCGAAGTGTTAATTAATTGTCTTCTGTGGACGACCTCTGTGCCTCAAAAATGACTGGACCGAGAGCTATTTATGCCGTTTTCCCGTCGGTCGGTCAATTTGGCAAATTGCATTGTTAAACCGCGCCGTGCCGGGAGGGGGGGGGGAGGCGTTTAGACGCCTCCTAAGGTTTTTCAGGGGTAGCGAAAAAACGGCGGCGTGCAGCACCGTCGTTTTAGGCACAGGTGTTAGAGCATCAATTGTACACATAATGTGAAATTCTTGGCCTCAGGTCATCTCAGGTCAGGTCACCAGGCCAGGTCACGTGACCCCACTTCCAAAAACGTTTGTGGTCGTATCACAGCCACAGTTTTTGATCGATCGATTTCGTACTTACAGGATTTCATAAGGACAATGGTACCTACAATTCATTGATCTCGGATTTTGTATATCGGTGACCTTTGTATATTGGTGACCCCTTTCTTCCATTCCTGAGCGCGCCTCTGCAACAAAAAAAAACTGTATTCCCTCTTCTGGCCTCATATGTACATATATCATTATAAGCTAACCGTCTATTGCGCCGTAATCGCTGACATAGCGTCATCACCATGCCAGTCACCCCCCTTTTCATGTGCCTGAACACGCCCCTGCAACTCTATATGTAATACATTATGCAAATAATGGAAGGAAAAGTTATCTTTTACATCTTGATAGCTATAAATTCCTCTTACATCGCTCTATTGGCATCCCGCCAAGCATTGAATACTTCCTGGAAACCCCCCCCCCCCCTCCTTTTCAAGCCCCTGAAACCGCCTCTGCGATGCAATTTGTATGATATTTCATTAACATAAACTAATTTGCACTTGTTTCAATCACCGTAAACTGATGTAACTCCTTCATACTTGAGGCAGTTAGGAAGAAACCGTGAAGATCGCATTTCCGTATTATCGCCAAATGTCGACGCCGAACCCTCCCAAAACCGTGCCCTAGAACCGCTTCTGTTCAGGTTAAGAACTCAAAATTTTGACTCCATATGTGAAAATATATTTTAGGAAAAGACACAAAATTTCATGGGCCTGCTCCCAGCCATTCTGGAGATATCTGAGAAAAACATGAGGGGGGATCCGCACGCCCTTGTTACAAATAGGGTTAAAGTGTTTCACCTTTCTGAAAGTTGTCAAATATACGCTGGTTGTAGTCAAAAATAGGAAGTACGTGCTGCTGAAAACGGTGGTGATATTTTTTATCTAGAGAAGTGACTTAACTTTATACACATGATTTTTGTTTTTAATTTGAGATGAGGACGTCATTATTGAGCTACAGAGAGCTATAGAGAAAACCTTACGCTGCCAAATATATTCCAGGACAAAAAGTCAAATGTGAAAAATTCAAAAGACAAAGGTCAAAAGACAAAAAGTCAAATGTGAAAAAGTCAAAGGACAAAAACTCAAATCGGCTAAAAGTCAAAGGACAAAAAGTCAAATCGGCTAAAAGTCAACTGCAAAAAGTCAAAACGGCAAAACGTCAAAAGGACAAAAAGTAAAATGCAAAAAGTAAAAAAGGCAAAAAGTTAAAAGGACAAAAGTCAAAAGCAAAAAGTAATAACCGCAAAAAGTCAAGAGGACAAAATTTAAAATGGCAAGGAGTCAAAAAAATCAAAGTAAAATGCGAAAAGTAAAATAGGCAAAAAGACAAAAAGGATAAAAGTAAAATGCTAAAAGTCAAAAACGCAAAAAGTAAAATGCAAAAAGTCAAAAACGCACAAAACCAAATGCAAAAAGTAAAAAGCGTAAAAAGTAAAACACAAAAAGTGAAATGCGAAAAGTAAAAAAAATCCGACAAGATAATGGAAAGATAACTGAAGCAGAAGTTAATTAACTTCAAAGATATTTGTACAGTGCAGGCAAATACGTCGAATAAGAATCACGTTCGCTATATCGGGATGTTCGTCACCTACTAGCAATGCAAATTGCAGGGCCACGGAGCCAGTGCTAGACCCAAAGTTCGGGCCCGGTGTTTAAGTGGTGTCGGGCCTGCCAGCCTCATGCGTCGTGATCGTGTCTGAACAGTATGTTCTTTTTCAATGTTATGCCGTGCCTGACACCGTGTTGACACCTGCCACGAGTGAGGTTACTTATGCGGAGGATCTTGAAAATGGCCTTGAAGATGACCTTGAATGTCAACATGAATGTCATTTTCGTGATCAGCGTGTCCAAGTTGACCAGTAACCACATTATGAAGCAAATCTCTACTCGACACTGAATTAGAATCCGAATCCGAATCCGTGATCTGCTGAATAAATAAATAAATAAATTAATTAAAATCCGAATCCGTCGCTAACTTCACGGACATGATAAAAGCGGGCTTTAATTCAAAGCAGTTCACCTTTGCATGGTATGGTTGAACTGGTATAGCCGTCATTGAAAGTTGAGCTTTATTCCCTCTGATTTTGGGACGTTTTACATTTTACTTTATGCAGTTTGACTTACCTAACGCCCAAGACCCGCGTGTCCTGTATGGAGCGAAGCGAAGAAACTTTCTCTCACCACACATCTTTGGCGTGACGCGGAGCCGTGAATCAGCTATTTTTGCACTTATGACTTTTTGTATTCGACTTTTTGCCCTTTTGACTTTTTGCATGTGACTTTTTGCCTTTTTTACTTTTGCATTTTATTCTTTTTTTTACTTTTCACATTTGGCTTTTTGCTATTTTGCCTTTTTGCATTTGCCTTAAGCCTTTTTGACTTTTTGCATTTTACTTTTTGCTTTTTTTACTTTTATCCATTATGACTTTTTGCCTGTGTGACTTCTTGCATTTTACTTTTATCCTTTTGACTTTTTGAATTTGACTTCTTATCCTTTTAACTTTTTTTCTGTTTTGACTTTTTGCATTTGACTTTTATCCCATTTGACTTTTTCCTGTTTTACTTCTTTCATTTGACTTATTGCTTTTTGACTTTTTGCCATTTGACTTTTAGTCCGTTTGACTTTGTGCCGTTTTTACTTTTTGCATTTGACTTTTAGCCTATTTTACCTTTTTCCTTTGACTTTTTCACATTTGACTTTTTGTCCCTTGACTTTTTTACTTTTGACTTTTTGTCCGGTTACCTGCCAAATATATGGCACAATCGTTTCAGACTATCCTGGCGACTTAACTACAAACATTGTGGAACTGTGTCATCTCCCGCACAGAACACAATGACTAGTGCGAGGCATTGCGATAGCTCAATATGTATTCAAAAAGCAATAAATCCATAACTGATACTTTAAACAACACGACAAACTTCAACTTGGACCGCAGTCAATCGCGTTGGCCGTTGTTTACATCGTACTCGGTAATCCAGCCAAGGTTCGAGAAATACAGGTCGTCTGACTTCCATGACCAACAATCTTGAAGTGGCTGTCAGTCAATCAGCGGCGGCATTACCATAGACCTCATTTTGCAAATTCGAAATTAAATTGCTTAAAAACGGGATAAGTTTTGGGGAAAATGACCTTAATAATTTAGACATTTCAATAACGCCTAAAGATAATGTCTATCTCAGTTCAAAACCAATACAAAGGTGAAACACTCCCTTTAAGAACAAAATTACGAATTTTACATTAGCGTTACTGAACAATGAGCACAAACGGTGGTACGGTGGTGGAAGTCGGAGTCGGCATTGTACAATTACAATGCCTAATTTGTCGACTTTTTCTGCCTTGAAAGTCTCATCGAAACGCATGCTGTTGATCAGTTATGGGACTTACGGCCAATCTATAACTTCCAACAATCGAAGTTAACGCAATTAGTGTCACATTGACGAGTAATCCATTTAGGACTACCACAATAAGTTATTTTTTCCGTAACGTCAAAAAAATCGCGCCGGAAGACTTCGGTAGCTAATTCACT
This sequence comes from Chirona hameri, assembly GCA_036785665.1. Taxonomy (NCBI): domain Eukaryota; kingdom Metazoa; phylum Arthropoda; class Thecostraca; order Balanomorpha; family Balanidae; genus Chirona; species Chirona hameri. The sequence goes on from JAXIVJ010016252.1 coordinate 10,150, forward strand.
GTTACGACGGAGGACGTCAAATGTCCGCTATAAATGCCAGCCGATCGCACAAGCTCCAGTAATAGTTTCTCACTTAGAAAAGTGCTTACAATTTAATAAAGAAAAGTTTGCGATTAACGTGTCAAGGCAACGTTTCGAGGTTTCCACGAGTTAGTAAGAAGTCAATTGCTGTGCAACTTTTCTGGGTGGGAAGAGGTGATCGAGAAAAAAATCAGACAAAATTAACAGCGCTTTTACTCGGCAGGGCTATTTTAACCAGTTCCAGTGTTAATGGCCATGCGGAAAGCTTTTATCATATAATGATTCCAAAAATAGGGTTATTTCGAAAGCAACCACATACCAAATAGAAGAATGAATACAGGTGATATATTGGAAAAAAGAAGGAAAGTGGCAGGAAAGCCCAAAAACATAGCTCTGAGCCAGGAGGAAAGCCCAAGGTATACGTATATACATGCACAGTGGAGTACCTGGCGGCGACAGGCTGCGATCAAATTCGGTGTTTGCCGGTCCGCCATCAGCGAAAGTCTGAGGAGAAAGCTGACTTGTGCTGTAGACGCCGAAGACAAGTCCCAGTAACCACTGACGATAACAAAAACAATAAGAAAAGAGACGTTTTAAAATGGCCCCATGCTGAGAAAAGCGATGACCTGGTAGCAGTGAAAGAAATGAAAATATCGGTCGTTGTAAAAACAATAGACCACTTGGAACGCCACAAATCCAACATGTAGAGCATGTGTGGGCTCTGCTAAAGTCCCGTATGAATGCTGGAACCTTTAAGGCTGATAATATGGATCCGTTGATTGCTCGCGTCCGTCGGAAGCTGAGACAGATTATTTAAAATAACTGCCAAAGCTTGTGGCGTCGGGTCAGAATCAAGAGCCGCAAAGCTACTGATTGTTTCTCTTTGTTCTTCGAGAGATATAAAGGTTAAAAATAATTAATTAAGCTCCAAATTGCTGGTTTAGTTATGCCTCTGTGACATTTCGTTTGGCAACTACAAATAAATGGAATTTGCCTATTTGTTTCCGATCACCCTGTTACTTATAGAAGCTCCTCAAAGTAAAGATTGTAGCTAAATGAAGACCACAGCACTGGTCAGATGTTTCTGGTGTCTTCTATTTTATGGTTAATGAACAACGCTCTTGACTTCCGTGATATATTTGTAATTCACCTTGAGCCGTCAAGCATTGCGTGCAGACCAATTCCAACCCTATTTAGCGTATCGATCTAGCTGCCAGAGGGCTCCGCTAGATAGGTACCGCTGTGAACGATTCGATGATAGCACGCAAAGCCCAAACTGAAGCTGTGTCACGTCTTGAGCACGGTATGCGCGCTCCACCTACAGACTAGTGGTGTCAATCGGTTACCGAAATTTTGGTAACCGAAACAAATGGCGTGACCGATTTGGAAATCGGTCGGTCAGGCTTATCAATTTTTGGACACTTTTCGGTCAGCTTAATCTTAAACAATTAACTTTTTTCGTCACACTTGTAAACATTATATCCAGCATCTTTGCTCCAAATTCGATCAATTAATGTAAATATTAAATAGAACACATCATTATTATAATAAGATTGAAGATATTGCTCACAAGAGGAAGTGAGATCCTTAAAAATAAGTATTGTACTATGCATACCATCTTAAATAGCAAGCACAAACAAGTAATGCTCCTCCAACTTTGGCCGGATAAGATGTATTTCTTCCTATGTATGTATGCATGTAATATGTATTATGCTGCAAATTAATATGACATGATAGGTCACATTTTTCCATCCTGTTTTCAATGTGCTTTCTTTCGGTCTTGCTTGCAGCATCCAATGTGCCTTCGGTTGCCTTGCCTTGCTTTGTAAATGTATTCGGTTCCCTTTTTCACAATTATAATGTCTTTTTGGAAACTGTACATGTGTGTTTTATGATGTTAACACGCGCCCTGGAGGGGGGGGCGAAATCCGCCCACCCCTCCGGTTTTTCGAGGATAGCGCAAAAACGGCGACGCGCAGCGCCGCCATTTTTTTGTATACCTGTTTAGAAATGAACTTCCCGCATTATGTAAAAATTTTGGCCTCAGGTCATCTCAGGTCAGGTCACCAGACCAGGTCACGTGATGACCTCAACTCCAAAACATTTGCAGTAGTACCACAGCCACAGTTTTACGCCGATCGGTTTCAATCTTGCAGGACTTCATAAGGTCATAGATACCAACAATTTTTTTCATCTCGGATTTCTAATATCGGTGACCTAAGGTCAGGTCAATTTTGTGACCGCCAACACGGTTTTATCAATAACTATCGACATAATGAAGATAGAGAAGATAAAACGGTACCAATATGTTTGTCTCGTCGAGACACGTCTCCCAATATGCAACATGACCAACTTAGGTCACCATTTGACCTTGAACTGAGGTCAAATTTATCAGTTGACCTAACCAGGTCACCATGAATATGATTCGAAGCGCCTTGACAAGACACACGCGATGGCGTAAACATTATTGCTTTATCTTTATTAGTTCAAAGGTTATTTGTGAAAAACAATTTTGAAAACAAAATCACCTTTTTGACATTCGGTGACCTCTGGAGCCTAAACTATTGACCTGAGCTCAAATCTGAGGACACCAATGTCGATTGAATTTTTCAATGACTTTCGATTGCTTTTTTTCGTTTGCTGCTAACTATCATAGTTCCCGAGATATTTGGGGGTGTTCGAACCGAAGTCTTGAAAACTTGAAAATCCGACCCTTGATGACCTCTGGTGACCTCAATATTGACCTGAAAACAAAAATGAACGAAATACTTTCGAAAGAGCTTGTCTCGAGCTATCTAACGTCGCTTTCCGCTTGTCGCTACGTTGCGTGGTTTTCGAGATCATAGGGGGGGCGAAATCCGCCCCCCCCCCCCCTCCAGGGCGTGTAATTATCAGAGGCCCTCCAAAGCAATGTGTACAGTGTGTTATCTACATAAATAAGTATACAATTTGAAAATCGGTCAAATTTTTGACATTTTTGGCTTCAACCAAAATCGGTCGGTATTCGGTCAACCGAAATGCCTTCCATTCGGTATCGGTTTGGAATCGGTCAGGAAATGTTTGGAAAATGACATCACTACTACAGACCATCCTCAGAACTAGCGCTTCCTTTCAAAGCCCACCCCAAGTAGCGTTCCCTCCAACTACAGTTTCTCGCTTTCTCCGTGTAGCGCTCTGATCGCACCCAATTCGCCGACCAAGCTTGTCTGGTGGCTGATTCCGTAAGCAGAGTTTCCCTTTCCCACCGCTGCAGCGCTGTCTGGTGACAGCCCCAGGAAGCAGAGCTTCTCTAGCCCTCCGCCGCAGTAGCGCTGTTCGGTGGCAGCCCGAGGAAGTAGAGTTTCTCTCTCCTGCCGCTGTGGCGCTGTTCGGTGGCAGCCCGAGGAAGCAGAGTTTCTTTCTCCCGCCGCTGTGGCGCTGCTGTGCCGGTCGGTGAGGGCTGGGAGTGGGGAGCGGTGCGGCGCAGCTGACAGTGAGCTGGTGAGAGGGACAAGGTGGTGTGGTGCCGGTCCGTGTGGTCACGAGTGTCCGACGAATCACAGCTCGCGAACGGCCGTGTTCGGGATCGGATAGCAGAATACGGACGACTTGTCGAACTACTGACGGTGACAGGTATGTCGCGGGGTGTGTTCCCGTTTGTGGTGTCTGAGTGTGACTCTGTGGCGGCAGGTCTTTGATGGCACGGGGTCCGTGGTGCGCAATGGCTGACACATGAGTGTATAGGGGAGAATGTGTGCCCATGCGATGCATTTGAGGGGTGCGATATGAACGGATGTTAGCATAAGTTTTTAACCGATGATTTATCCGATGTCGGACCAAGCCGTCTTTCCCTTGAGCACAAACCAGTGATCTGTTTCAGTAACCTTAAACGTCCCTTCGATGTGCATTTGCATGCGTGAAGATCTAGTTTCCTGGTATCACCGGGCGGAATTTCGCAGGCGGATTCAGTACATATTTACGGTCGCTGTGCGATTCTTGTGGCGCAGCAATGCGTGCGGGCTAGACAACTTACAGTAAGCCTAGCCACGTAAAGGCAAATGTACCGTACTCCTCTTCAACACATGCCCCGTTCTCAGTAAATCAGTGTGTCCTCTGCGCCGTACGTAGCTGAAAGAACATGTTGATACAGGAATATACAAGTCCCTCTTCTTATTCGTTCCAAAGCTCGTTGTCCTTCGCCGCATAAAACATCGGAGGTAAAGATCGTTATCAGGTCAGGCATTGAGCCATCTTTCCCGCAGACCACGATGAAAACCGGAATAGCAGGTGGTGGAAGTGCATCATGTTGCTGTTCTGCAATAGCGTCTGATTGAATGCTGTGACCTGTGAGTGCTGTGACCACACGTATTCTGTCAGAGACGGCATCATGTGACCACACGTATTCTGTCAGAGACGGCATCATGTGACCACACGTATTCTGTCAGAGACGGCATCATGTGACCACACGTATTCTGTCAGAGACGGCATCATGTGACCACACGTATTCAGTCAGAGGCGGCATCATGTGACCACACGTATTCTGTCAGAGACGGCATCATGTGACCACACGTATTCTGTCAGAGACGGCATCATGTGACCACACGTATTCTGTCAGAGACGGCATCATGTGACCACACGTATTCTGTCAGAGGCGGCATCATGTGACCACACGTATTCTGTCAGAGACGGCATCATGTAACCACACGTATTCTGTCAGAGACGGCATCATTTGTCACATTTCACTGAGACTGGTGTTCAGATTGACGGGCATTCCGTCCACTGGCGGATCCCGGGGGGCATTTAGGGTCATGCCCCCCCCCCCCCCCCCCAGGCATAAAGTGGCCTTTTTGCCACTCCCAAAAAAAACGATCAAGCCTCACATGAAAATGCGATCGGTAATAATGTATAATGACTTTGCCTTTGTGCCATAAATACAAGTTTAGATGGAAACAAATATCAGGTCATTGCTCGTCTTAAGACGAGCGAAGACCTGTTACCGAATGCCTCTTAATCACTAACGAAGGGTGTGACAATATACCCGAAAGCTCCGATTTTAATATTTTTGTGCAGTAAGTCGTCTTTGTATTGCATATATATATATATATATATATATATATATATATATATATATATATATATATATATATATATATATATATATATATATATATATATATATATATATATATATATATATATATATATATATATATATATATATATATCACCCACTCCACATCATGTCTTTTCGCGGGTCCCAGATGGGTCCCCTGTCCTTGAACAGGTCGGAAGGGCGTTAAAAAGATCGGAGGGGCCCCTAAACGATCTGAAGGGACCCTGGGCCTTTCAACAGTAAGAATGCAATTGTCCAGGGAATAAAACTCAAAATTTCCACACCGCTCCGCGGCGCAATTTAATTACAAATTATATTATATGCGGGTTTAAAAAAAATCGTACCGTTTCTCGGCGCATATATGTGTTTTGTTGCTACTTTCCTATGTCTTGGGAAAAATAGTTCACTTTAACCTTTTTTACCACACTTTTAAACGTATAATAACATTTTTAGAGTTCCGCACCATACGCAATGCGACGCACTGATGAGAATGCGTAATTTTTCAAAATGTTGCAAAATTTTAGAGCATAATACTCAACATTTTCGCGCCGCTCCGCGGCGCAATTGATTTAAGGGTTCCAGGTCTTGACTCTTGAGCCTAAAAAACAAATTCCAAGTTGGTATAGCTGATTCAAAATTGGTGTCACTGGTTCCAAAGTTGATATGGCAATTTGCTAATTCCAGCCCCTAAAAGTTGGTATGGCCCATGCCGTACATGTCATACCGTATTCCCCATCCTTGTAACGTGCCTTTTCATCCGTTTTGTTTGGCGGTTGGCCCTTTCACCGCTCGGGAAGGTGGCTCTTTCGAGGCGCCCCCGCATTCGAGGCGCCCCCCCCCCCCCCCCCCCCCCTGGACGAAATCCTGGCTACATGCCTGTATTTGTGTTTGGTACAGTGTGAGCTCAACACGCTGGCAGTGACATTCATTCCCTCACCCCACCCACCCCACCCTTCGCTACCCCCCCCCCCCCCCCCCCACCCACCCCACCCCACCCTACCCTCTGTCACCGGATGGGCGCCAATCAGAGCTGAATCCCGCACACCTCCCGTACCTCGTCTCCCCTCGTCACGCGGTAGGCACCAGAGTAGAGTCACTTCACGTGGGACTGCAGTTCCGGGCCGTGCTCCCTGCGTACATGTTCAGTTCCTCCTGGCCGCCCGTCCGCGGCGAATTGCCAAGTGAACAGCCCAAATCGCATACTGCACCGCAACGGTATAACGCCGTCTAACTGTATGTCGCGGCTCTAATGTTTGGGTTGGTTTTGATGAGCTGGGCAGCAAAACTGCACCAATGCTGTCTGCAGGGCGGCGACCAAAAAAGCGCACGGGAAGCTCGGCTGCACAGCGATGCAGGTGCGGTAAGGAATTCGGGGTACAGTCATGAGAGTGTAATGTTTGAATCATGGTCATAAACAATCCACATGGGGTCGGTGGATGATGGCTGTGGTGATAGACGAAGGCGAGCTTCCTAAGCTTCCCGATGCAGGCCATGACCCATGGCCCGATGGCCCGATGACAAAGGCAATGCAAGAGGTTTACAATTATTTGTGACTTGAATCGTTTTATGGTGTGCTTCATTTCCTCTGTTGGTTACCTCCAAAAAAGTACACCGGATACAAAATTACATATAATTGACACTCGATGTTATACTGCATCTCCATTGCATACAAACTTCCGCTGGCGTGACATGACATGACCTCAAACTGGCGACTCAAGGTCAACAGCTTCAGCTGCCGACCTGGTGTGAACGGACACTTTCAGTGTATGTATAAATGTTCTCGGTCGAGTAGAAGCTGTGGTGCAGGTGGGCCTGAACCACGATAAAGGCCGGCGGGCATACCACGGCGTGTATATCGTTATTATACAGCCTCCTCCGGCACATAGTGGACCCACGGGAACTATGGGAGTCGTCACAGGCGGAAGGAAATAGCTTAGGGCTGTTTGAGGTTTGCTAGATCAAGCCATCAGCTCCGTAATAGGGCCCCTCAGCCCTGAGTCACGTGAGTGGCAACACTGACAGCTACAGGCTGTGTATGTATGATTCACTGAATATGACCACTGACCATAGCTGTGTGCGGTTACCAGGCAAACATTGCAGTAATGTATTGTGTCTTATCGATGGCACTGCGGAAATCTGTTAGTCTTCACCGGGTTACAAACAGAAATGGGGCAGTGTCGCAATCCAGCTGCCTGCTTCTCTACATAAATCCCATTATTGAGGCTGTACCTGCGACTACCTCGTATCTCGATCTCGACGCACTCCCTCAGAAGAGGACACGCCAATGCAGGACTGGGGTCTAGTGTTCCTACCTTCCTCCAGATATGTAGTAACTTGCTAATATCTATCCTTTTTGCTAATTCTAAGCACTTTAACTCGATTCATCAACTGCGTACAAATCATATCTCAATTCTATTCAAGAAATCCGATATCAAACATTACTGAACATGCGCTCCGACTACTTACCCCGCCCCACTCAGTCCACTTAAAGCATCGAAAACACACACACAGTTCGGGCGTTATTGCACCACAACCCCCGCTGCTGGCATCTTGTCTGGTTATATCTGGTTTATTGTGCGTCATCGGGCTGCCGGCTTAGCATGCTCCTTGGCGGCTGACTGACAGTATCGGTGAGACCCGCCGATGGACGCCCGATAGCGGCACGTGAACAGCGTCACCCGATGTGGTACTGACGTCACAAATCACCCGGCTAAATTGACAGTCGGGGGCGAAAAACATCACTGATATCAATACTGCCATCTGCAACTGTCATCGTCACATCATCGTCAGCATTGACACTAGAGTTCCGTCATCAGCTGTTTTTTAATCACTCGCATTGTCGTTAAGGCATCACCATCAACGTCACTTGTCATCAGCTCACCTGTCATCACTTCCTACCATCAGCCCCGCCATCACTGCCTACCATCAGCACACCTGTCATCACTGCCTACCATCAGCCCCGCCATCACTGCCTACCATCAGCACACCTATCATCACTTCCTACCATCAGCCCCGCCATCACTGCCTACCATCAGCACACCTATCATCACTGCCTACCATCAGCCCCGCCATCAATGCCTACCATCAGCCCCATCAGCCCCGTCACCAGCCTTCTCATCATCCCATCATCACCAGTTGATGCAGCTGACACGATCGCGTCCCTCCCCAAAGCGTCACGGCACGCTAGAAAGCTGCAATCTCGCCGGCACATCTTTCGAGGCGCGTGCGTCGCCGCATGTTACGACAGTGGGGAGTCTGTGGTGGGGGTGGCACCTCCGCCGGCCTCTGCTGACCTCAGCCCTCGACGGCGGGGGTGGCGGCGGTAGCGGTGATGGGGTGGTGATGGTGACGGTACCGGTGATGAGGCGGCGGCGTTGATGGGACGGAGGCGGTGACGGGGCGGTGATGGGGGGGGGGGGGGGGCGGCGGCGGTGGTAGCGGTGACGGGGCGGGGGCGGTGACGGGGCGGGGGCGGTGATGGGGCGGGGGCGGTGATGGGGCGGGGGCGGTGATGGGGCGGGGGCGGTGATGGGGCGGTGGCGGTGATGGGGCGGGCGGTGACGGGGCGGAGGCGGTGGTGGTCGTTGGTCAATTGCCTCGTCAGACACGTCAGTTCGTCATTAAGAAAGCGTGAACGGTTCGCAGGCCATTGAGAGTCTCGTTTACGATAGTCACACCGACTGCCGGGGAAAAGTGGCTTTCTACCGAAAACCTGAATCAATGATGACGGACTGGGACCTATTAGTCACGCCTGGCGTACTGTGCTGTTCTGTTCGGAATCGCTGGCTGTTTAACCCAATGTAGATATCTGATGGCAATGAACTTTTCACTTTTGGGTCCCGACAACTGAGGATATGCAGAAACTGACATTGGTTTTCAGTTAGCTTTGCTTAAACCTCTGTGCACATGAGCGATATTGGTAAAAGATAACACCTTTTTCACTCTACACACGCAATACACCAATTCAATCACGTCACAACACAATTTTTCAACACACACATGAATAAAACACAGACAAAGAACTTCTCTATATGCCGTTTCGCCTTATTCGTCGACGCTGACAATGAACACGTCTGCCAACATAGCTGCCCCCCCGCAGAGTCCATTTGTACCAGTTGGTTGCACCGGCGGCGGCCGACTGCACCTGGTGCGTCTGGTGACCAGCTGTGGCCAACTGTTAGTGTCAGCCGGCAGCCGGCCATTTGTCGAGCTGAGACGGCCGGCAGACAGCAGACGCTGCCGCGGCGACACGGCCGGGACGGGGACAGGACAGCCGCGACACAGCCGCGACACAGCCGCGACACAGCCGCGACACGGCCGGGACGGGGACAGGACAGCCGCGACACAGCCGCGACACAGCCGCGACGGACAGGACAGCCGCGACACAGCCGCGACGGACAGGACAGCCGCGACACAGCCGCGACACAGCCGCGACACAGCCGCGACGGACAGGACAGGACAGGACAGCCGCGACACAGCCGCGACACAGCCGCGACAGAGCCGGGACACAGCCGCGACACAGCCGCGACACAGCCGCGACACAGCCGCGACACAGCCGCGACACAGCCGCGATACAGCCGCGACACAGCCGGGACACAGCCGCGACAGAGCCGGGACGGGGACAGGACAGCCGCGACACAGCCGCGACACAGCCGCGACACAGCCGCGACAGAGCCGGGACGGGGACAGGACAGCCGCGACACAGCCGCGACACAGCCGCGACACAGCCGCGACACAGCCGCGACAGAGCCGGGACGGGGACAGGACAGCCGCGACACAGCCGCGACACAGCCGCGACGGACAGGACAGCCGCGACACAGCCGCGACACAGCCGCGACAGAGCCGGGACGGGGACAAGACAGCCGCGACACAGCCGCGACACAGCCGCGACACAGCCGCGACAGAGCCGGGACGGGGACAGGACAGCCGCGACACAGCCGCGACACAGCCGCGACGGACAGGACAGCCGCGACACAGCCGCGACACAGCCGGGACACAGCCGCGACACGGCCGGGACGGGGACAGGACAGCCGGGACACAGCAGCGACACAAACGGGACGGACAGGACAGCCGCGACACAGCCGCGACACAGCCGCGACAGAGCCGGGACGGGGACAGGACAGCCGCGACACAGCCGCGACACAGCCGCGACGGACAGGACAGCCGCGACACAGCCGCGACACAGCCGCGACAGAGCCGGGACGGGGACAGGACAGCCGCGACACAGCCGCGACACAGCCGCGACAGAGCCGGGACGGGGACAGGACAGCCGCGACACAGCCGCGACACAAACGGGACGGACAGGACAGCCGCGACACAGCCGCGACACAGCCGCGACACAGCCGCGACACAGCCGCGACGGACAGGACAGCCGCGACACAGCCGCGACACAGCCGCGACAGAGCCGCGACACAGCCGCGACACAGCCGCGACACAGCCGCGACACAGCCGCGACAGAGCCGCGACACAGCCGCGACAGAGCCGGGACGGGGACAGGACAGCCGCGACACAGCTGCGACACAGCCGCGACACAGCCGCGATGGACAGGACAGCCGCAACACAGCCGCGACAGAGCCGCGACACAGCCGCGACACAGCCGCGACACAGCCGGGACGGGGACAGGACAGCCGCGACACAGCCGCGACACAGCCGCGACACAGTCGCGACACAGCCGCGACGGACAGGACAGCCGCAACACAGCCGCGACAGAGCCGGGACACAGCCGCGACACAGCCGCGACACGGCCGGGACGGGGACAGGACAGCCGCGACACAGCCGCGACACAGCCGGGACACAGCCGCGACACGGCCGCGACACAGCCGCGACAGAGCCGCGACAGAGCCGGGACACAGCCGCGACACAGCCGCGACAGAGCCGCGACACAGCCGCGACACAGCCGCGACAGAGCCGGGACGGGGACAGGACAGCCGCGACACAGCCGCGACACAGCCGCGACGGACAGGACAGCCGCGACACAGCCGCGACAGAGCCGGGACACAGCCGCGACAGAGCCGGGACACAGCCGCGACACAGCCGCGACACAGCCACGACACGGCCGGGACGGGGACAGGACAGCCGCGACACAGCCGCGACACAGCCGCGACGGACAGGACAGCCGCGACACAGCCGCGACACAGCCGCGACGGACAGGACAGCCGCGACACAGCCGCGACAGAGCCGGGACACAGCCGCGACACAGCCGCGACAGAGCCGGGACGGGGACAGGACAGCCGCGACACAGCCGCGACACAGCCGCGACACAGCCGCGACAGAGCCGGGACGGGGACAGGACAGCCGCGACACAGCCGCGACACAGCCGCGACGGACAGGACAGCCGCGACACAGCCGCGACAGAGCCGGGACACAGCCGCGACACAGCCGCGACAGAGCCGGGACGGGGACAGGACAGCCACGACACAGCCGCGACACAAACGGGACGGGGACAGGACAGGACAGGACAGCCGCGACACAGCCGCGACACAAACGGGACGGGGACAGGACAGGACAGGACAGCCGCGACACAGCCGCGACACAGCCGGGACGGGGACAGGACAGCCACGACACAGCCGCGACACAGCCGCGATGGACAGGACAGCCGCAACACAGCCGCGACAGAGCCGCGACACAGCCGCGACACAGCCGCGACACGGCCGGGACGGGGACAGGATAGCCGCGACACAGCCGCGACACAGCCGCGACGGACAGGACAGCCGCGACACAGCCGCGACAGAGCCGCGACACAGCCGCGACAGAGCCGCGACACAGCCACGACAGAGCCGGGACGGACAGGACAGCCGCGACACAGCCGCGACGGCACGATCCTGGCTGGTGACATCATGTTCTGAAAATGACTAAAACATGAACGAAGTAAGGTCGACGATTGCAGTGTAAATGTATTGATCGAATACCAGACGGATTGTATTCCACCTTACAATGTAAGACAATTGACCGATTGTAATGTTCAGTTAAGAGACTAGCAAGCACAATTCTGCTATATGTGTTTGTTTTTTAGAGGAAAATGTGTCACTCATACAGAAGAAATGCTCAGCTCTGAACGCTCCCACCTGTTCCTACATGTATTGGTATAAAACAGTACACAATACAAATTATCTGTTTCAACGTGCATAACCGAGAAATTGAAGCCTGTCCGACTAACACCGAACCGGTATCGGTAATTATTGGGTATACCAACCTAAATTACCCTAACCGATTGACGCCTGACTAGTGACTAATCCTGACACAAGGGGACCGGCGGCGTGTATGAATTATTCGGCGGACACGCGCGTCACACGGCGGACACCTGGTTCGCCGGTGAGCCGGGCCGCAGCGGTGTCACCCAGTTCTCAGCGGGGCCGGGCGCGGCCCACGCGTCATACGCGTCATACGTTCCGGTGATCCTGTCAACTGGGACGGCCAGCCGCCGCCGCCGCCGCCGCCACCTGCTGGACCTTGACAGAGCGTTCGACTGTCGGATCGCGCCGCGCTGCGAAGGAGCCGGTGCGGACGGTAGGAGCGGGGCAGAGTAGGGAGGAGCGGAGGCAGGAGGAGCGGTCGTTCGCTCTTCCGGCACGTGCGTCGTGACGTGACGTGACGACATCGGCCGGAACGTCGTGACGGCACGGCGAGGTGACGCGCCGCGCCGTGACGGAACGACGGAGGGACGCAGTGAAGGAATGTGACGGCCCCGATCATGTTAGTGACGAGTCAGGGTCAACACAACCGTCTTCTCCAGCTATACATAGATACTAAACAATCTTCAGGGCATGAATTCAAAATTGTGCTGATTTTGTACGACTTTTAGTGCATACGTGAACACTGAACAAAGCTTGGCGACAGACACTGCTATATGTGACTCGGCGTACCGGCGACATGGCGCTCGATACCCCGCTATGTGGAGCGTCAGTGCAGAGTTATTGCACCCCACGGAGCAAGGTGCAATAACCCGACATAAATTCAGCCTCTCAGATTGCCTCCTATTACCCACATGCAGCCATCTGAGCAGTTAGTGGCACCGCATGCTCTTTAAACTGGGGATGGTAAGCGGCTCCTGTAGTCGGGCAGCATGTAACCTTGGAGATAATAACGTTATGTCTGGTGCAGAATCACGGCCTCCTTTTTAAGCCCGCTTCCCGCCGAAGTCGTGACAGACATATCAGTAAGTTTGCAGCAAAGCCATACCACGCCATGCTGGGACGAATTTTGGGGGGCGTGTTGACATTTTGTGAGATAAGTTCTCACAGATCACGTGAAATTTTCTGATTTCAATTTTCGCGGCACGTTCCGAAAACCACGAGACTTCTCCAAGAGCCTTTGTGGGGTAACATACTTAAATCAGCCAAGAAATGATGGTGAAAAATTTATCTTGAAACACCCGAGACTGCAAGCAATTCAAGATTCTTACAAATGGCCACTGAAATGACATTGACAGTAAAAGGAAAATACCGAATCGAAGCCAATACGAAACGAAATTAATTCTATCATCACCCTTTTATACGTTGTGACGTAATTGATGAATTTTGATGTTCCTTGTCGTTATTTCTCTATTTGAACCTGTTTGTAGAGTAGCGCAGCGCCCAGCTGTCAGAAGCGCCCGGCTGGCAGCAGCGCCCAGCTGGCAGCAGCGCCCAGCTGGCAGCAGCGCCCAGCTGGCAGCAGCGCCCAGCTGGCAGCAGCGCCCAGCTGGCAGCAGCGCCCAGCTGACAGCAGCGCCCAGCTGGCAGCAGCGCCCAGCTGACAGCAGCGCCCAGCTGACAGCAGCGCCCAGCTGGCAGCAGCGCCCAGCTGGCAGCAGCGCCCAGCTGGCAGCAGCGCCCAGCTGGCAGCAGCGCCCAGCTGGCAGCAGCGCCCAGCTGACAGCAGCGCCCAGCTGGCAGCAGCGCCCAGCTGGCAGCAGCGCCCAGCTGGCAGCAGCGCCCAGCTGGCAGCAGCGCCCAGCTGGCAGCAGCGCCCAGCTGGCAGCAGCGCACTACAGACGTGCAATTGTCTTCTACCGCCTCTACTCATTCATCACGACGAGCTCTGAAGAGCCACGGGTATACTGTGGATGTTCCCGAATAAAGTCTATAAAGAGAATACCTAGCTCTCTGGCGCGGCATTGGCAATAGCACACATTGCAGAAATCCCGACGTTTGGGCTTTTTCTGGCAGGTTCGTCCAAATCTCCTTATCTAGATATCTTCCCAGAGGTATGAAGGATTCTTCACGCTCTATAAAAGTCTTTACTGCAACTCACGTAATCCATCCTTCAAGGAGACCTAGATATTTTCTGAAGATGTTCATGAATATTAGATAAGAATGACGGTTACGGCGCTAATGTTGAGCAATCCTCCTAGTGATGCTGATTATCTGACAGTGCCTTTCGGTTGCATACCACAAAGCGCACGGCTGATGGGAAAACCCATCTCGACCGTCTAATATGCAGCTCCTGCTGGAATAACCAGTTTTTCCGACTCTCTTTCCGACATAATTAAAATGTCAGATGCTGGATTGTATAGACCCCGGTCTATAGGTATGCAGGTACATCCAGCTTAATCCCGTTCCGTCCAGTCCAGTATAATCCTATCCAGTCACGTCCAGTCCAGTTCAAGTCAATTCAGTCCAGTCCAATTCAGTCCAGTTCAGGCCAATCCAGTCTAATGTAGTCCAGTCAAGTGCAGTCCAGTCCCGTCCAGTTCAATCTATTCCAGTCCAGTCCAGTCCAGTCCAGTCCGGTCCGGTCCGGTCCGGTCCGGTCCGGTCCGGTCCGGTCCGGTCCGGTCCGGTCCGGTCCGGTCCGGTCCGGTCCGGTCCGGTCCGGTCCGGTCCGGTCCGGTCCGGTCCGGTCCGGTCCGGTCCGGTCCAGTCCAGTCCAGTCCAGTCCAGTCCAGTCCAGTCCAGTCCAGTCCAGTCCAGTCCAGTCCAGTCAAGTCAAGTCAAGTCAAGTCAAGTCAAGTCAAGTCAAGTCAAGTCCGGTCCGGTCCGGTCCGGTCCGGTCCGGTCCTGTCCGGTCCGGTCCTGTCCAGTCCAGTCCGGTCCGGTCCGGTCCGGTCCGGTCCGGTCCGGTCCGGTCCGGTCCGGTCCGGTCCGGTCCGGTCCAGTCCAGTCCCGCCCGTTCACACCTCCCCGCAGCCGCCGTTCTGCGTGGCCAGGTGACCGCGGCCGGTACCTCTGCCAGTACCGCGGTCAGCGCCGGCCGGAAAATCGCCAGCGCCGCGGGCGGTGCGCTGAGAACGTGGCGACGAACCCTCTCAGGCCGGACCGGACCGGACCGGACCGGACCGGACGCGCCGCGCCGGCCGGACGCTCGGGGTGGACCGCGCCGCCGCGCCGCCGCGGACACTGACCGGACGGTGTCCGTCAAACGGCGTCCGAACGGTGGTCGAATAGTGATCGAACAAGAGGCCGGGCGGTGATGGAACGGTGGTCGAATGGTGATCGAACAAAAGGCCGAACGGTGATAGAGTGGTGATCGAACGGCGTCCGAACGGTGGTCGAATAGTGATCGAACAAGAGGCCGGACGGTGATCGAACGGTGGTCGAATGGTGATCGAACAAGAGGCCGGGCGGCGGCCTAACGGTGGTCGAACGGTGATCGAACGGCGGCCGTACGGTGGTCGAACGGTGATCGAATGGTGGTCGAACAAGAGGCCGAACGTTGGTTAACCAGCGGCAGAACGTCGGCAGGACGTTGGCAGAACAGTTGGATGGCTGGGCAGCCAGACACTAGCCCAGCAAGTGCTATGGACAGAGCTGTATCCAGCGGGCCCCGAGCGATCCCGAGGTGAACCACGAGCGGGCACAGAGCGGGCACAGAGCGGGCACAGAGCGGACCCCGAGCAGACCCCAGCGGGCACAGAGCGGACCCCAAGCGGACCCCGAGCGGGCACAGAGCGGACCCCAAGCCGGACCCCGAGCGGGTACAGAGCGGATCCCGAGCGCACCCCGAGCAGATCCCGAGCACTTCCCAAGCGGGCACAGAGCGCACCCTGAGCGGATCCCGAGCGGATCCCGAGCGCACCCCGAGCTGGCACAGAGCGGACACAGAGCGGACCACGAGCGGACCCCGAGCGGACCCCGAGCGGGCACAGAGCGAACCCCGAGCGGACCCGGAGCGGGTAGAGAGCGGACCCCGAGCGCACCCCGAGCGGGCACAGAGCGAACCCCGAACGGACGCCGCCGCGCTTGTTGGTCGGTTGGCGGCGGGGGCGTCTCCGCCGCTGCCGGACACGCGGTAGTGAACGGTCCGGACCAACCCCTCCCCTCCCCTCCCCTCCCCTCCCCTCCCCTCCCCTCCCCTCCCGGCGCTGCAGCCTGCTGCAGACCATGCACGGGCCCAGGGGAGGCAGCCCCTTGAGTCAGCTTGTCTCACGGCGTGTCTCACCGGCGGGGGAGATAGGCAGGGCGGCAGGGACACAGCCCGGGAGAGTTCGTGTGGGGCGGCGGGGACACGGCTGCAGGGCGGCGAGGTTGTTTACCTCGGAGACCATGTGGCATGTGCAGCTCGACTTGGCACGCAGTTACTGCCGACCCGGCCGGCTGGCGGGCAGGGAGGTCGCCTTTGTGCGAGCAGGGGTCGCTGCCATTGTGCGTGGCTGGTCTGCGGTCGGGTGGGTCGGTGAGGTGCAGCGGCCTCGGTGATCATGAGGCGGTGCTGCACGCGAGGCTGACACACCGTCCCGCCCACGTTGTGGTAATGGACGGGTCAATTTCTTCTGCCCAGTCCCCGCCTCGCCCTCCGGCTGACAGGTCATGCTAACCGTCTCGGTTTCATACTCCGAAATCGTACAGACAAGTGAATCTTTCTTCCATAGTACCCCGCTCCACAGTCCACACTCCAGGTCGTTCAGCCGGAGCCAACAAACCAGTCTTCCCTCCCCGTCCCCCGCTCTGAACCCGGGTACACAGACCACACTCCAGGTCGGCCAGCCGGAGTCAACAGACCAGTCTTCCCTCCCCGTCCCCCGCTCTGAACCCGGGTACACAGACCACACTCCAGGTCGGCCAGCCGGAGCCAACAGACCAGTCTTCCCTCTCCGTCCCCCGCTCTGAACCCGGGTACACAGACCACACTCCAGGTCGGCCAGCCGGAGCCAACAGACCAGTCTTCCCTCTCCGTCCCCCGCTCTGAACCCGGGTACACAGACCACACTCCAGGTCGGCCAGCCGGAGCCAACAGACCAGTCTTCCCTCCCCGTCCCCCGCTCTGAACCCGGGTACACAGACCACACTCCAGGTCGGCCAGCCGGAGCCAACAGACCAGTCTTCCCTCTCCGTCCCCCGCTCTGAACCCGGGTACACAGACCACACTCCAGGTCGGCCAGCCGGAGCCAACAGACCAGTCTTCCCTCCCCGTCCCCAGACCCCGCTCTGAACCCGGGTACACAGACCACACTCCAGGTCGGCCAGCCGGAGCCAACAGACCAGTCTTCCCTCCCCAGACCCCGCTCTGACCCCGGGTGCACAGACCACAGGTCAATCAACCCCCGTCACGTCACGACTGACGAGCAAACGGCTCCCATATTATGCCTGCTGGTTACCCGTGCATTGTCCGCGTGTAATGAGTGCACGACTCCTCGACTGCCGCACAGTAAAACTCTGCAGAATGAATGCCCATTACAGTGACTGCTTAAACAAGCAGTGCGAATAATGCTGGCATATTTTCGCAGTTGGACTCTGTCGCCTGCCTGCCAAGTCATGCCTGCGGTAATACAAATCAACGATGACAGACGAGAATGAAAATCACGCAACCCGGAACTAACAAGTTCCGTGCGATTTGTCTGGCTCAACAAAGCCAATCGCTGAACAATGCGCCGCAATACAATACTACAATGAACGAAAGTGCTACATGCGGCTTTATGCGGCCGTGTCCATAGTTTGCGGATCGTGATACTCGAAGATGTTCATCACAGGCACGCAACCCTTGATCCCATAACATCCACTAATCCCATCTGCAGGCAGTGAGCTGCTCGCGTTCAAGCTTCTCTAATGCTCACGCTTCATTCAGCGTTCATGCAGCAATGAATGAACAGGGCGTGTGCCCCTTGGACAGCTGGTATTGACTAACAATTGACCAACAATATCCCTGCCGATAAGACTGTGCCATCACCACCAGCGTGAAACGTTGTCACCACCATTCACCGCCCTTCTTTGTTCTCTCGTCAGTGCCGAGAGAGGCCAAGGACACGCGCTGAGAGTACCGAGAGAGGGTGTCCCAACGCTGTCCAGATAGCG
Source organism: Chirona hameri (assembly GCA_036785665.1). NCBI lineage: Eukaryota > Metazoa > Arthropoda > Thecostraca > Balanomorpha > Balanidae > Chirona > Chirona hameri. The sequence goes on from JAXIVJ010016252.1 coordinate 28,471, forward strand.
GGACGTCTCAAACATCTCAGACTGCGCTGCACTGTATTGGATATAGGCCACAGTGGGACGTCGCTATACATCCCACTCAGGGGTGTAGGATCCTATTCAGTTGAGGGGGCTTCAGCCCCCCCCCCCCCCCACTTGGACGAGGAAGTGGGTCAAATCCGGGGAGAAATCTGTATTGTTGTAGATTGTATGGTACTTTAAGAGATTTTATCCAGCTCAGCCCCCCCCCCCCCCAACTTCTCTGGAGAAGCTACACCCTTGATCCCACTACACTCGGCTGTCACTGTATATGGTGTCATCCCGTTTATCGGCTTGGCCGCAGTGGGACGTCGCTATACATGCCACTACACTCGGCTGACTGTATATGGTGTCATCAGCCCGTTTATCGGCTTTAGAACAGATGATTGATGAGGCAACCGTCGTAGATAATGTTCCACAGACGGTGGCGTGGCTCATAAGTCAACACAAGGTCAATGGTGGAATTCATTATGATGTAGTTTTGGGCCATTGGAAGGTGTGTTTTAATGAGCATCACCTGTTGGGGGAGTGTTCCCATCCAGGTGTTTCATCAGTCGTTCTGCTATGGCAACATTCTCTTTACTGCCCGTCTCGTTCCGGCTCTCAGCCAGAATGATCTGCCATGAGCGGCGCCGTTTGAAGTTCGCCGCGCCGGGTCGCTTTCTAGCCTCAGCCGGGCGTCACGGGTCTTCCTAGCCTCAGCCGGGCGTCAAGGGCCTTCCTAGCCTCAGCCGGGCGTCACGGGTCTTCCTATAGCCTCAGGCGAGCGCCAAGGGCCTTTCTAGCCTCTGCCGGACGTCACGGCTCTGCCTGAAGCGGTGGCGGTGTCATAAATGGTACCAACGGCGGCGTGACAGGTATAGCTGCTGACTGCTGACTGCTGACTGCTGACTGCTGACTG
>JAXIVJ010016253.1:2500-29386 GCA_036785665.1 Chirona hameri
TATATATATATATATATATATATATATATATATATATATATATATATATATATATATATATATATATATATATATATAACATATATATATATATATATATATATACAAACACATCCTTCCCGCCTTAAGAAACAAATATGTTTACATTACTAAATATAATTATGAGACAACATTCAACCAGCTAGCAGAAATATTAGTAATATACATTGCCTTTAAGTGAAAAAGTCGTAAAGTTTCACTATATGGTCACACAAGGTTACACAATACAAATTACACAATATCACTCCTAGATTTATTACGCTGTATATATTACTCTAAGCTATCAGGTTCATATAAGATAAGATAAAATAAGACAAAATAAGATCACCGAACAGCTAGGCTCAGATATCAGGAACTCTCAGATAATAGGCCATGATGAGGTTTGAGTGTTAAGAGTGGGTTTCAGATCACGTATGTACATGGATTCCCAGATCTTTCGATCTGGGCCGTCTTTGGACATATGTAAAATTTGGATGGGGACGTTGCTGCTGTTTAGCTGCACGCCTGGGTGTTTTGTTTGATGAAGACCGAACGGAGTATCTGATTTGTTGCTTTTTGCGTCTCTGATATGTTCATTATACCTGAGCCTGACTGAACGGCGAGTTTCTCCGATGTAAAAGGACTCATCTCTCTTACACATTTTACAGTCCATGCGATAAATTACGTGTTTAGTGTGACATTTCCCACGCAATCCCGCCTCACAGCAGTTGCAGTGTCTTCCCCTCCAGGAAGACACTGCAAGCAGGGTGGCACCTCCTTTAGCCATCATATTCATGCATGCTCTAGAGTCTATGTTCCTTGCCGCTCCATGCCTACAACCCTCTCTCTACCTACGATACATAGACGTGTTCGGCGTCTAGACGCATGGCAGAGCTGCTCTCTCAGAATACTTCAACTTCCTGAACACGATCCATCAGTCAATAAAATGTACAATCAAGCACACCGGAGACACTGGAGTGCTGGCTTTCCTGGACACAAAAATATATATCTCTGAATCAGGAGCCTATTCCAGTGAATTATATGTAAAACCCATGGCATCACCGGTGATAATTCACTTCCGTTCAGCTCTGCCCATGTCAACAAAGAAAACACCGTACGCTCCCAGATGTTGCGCGCGATCAGTCTCTTCCCCCGGGCTTCCGAGAGCACGTAGCTTACAGATCATCGTGGATCTTTTTGTCGAAAACGGCTACCCACTACATTTGGTAAAAGATTAAAGAATGAAGACATACGAAGGAAGTCGGTCAGACCTGTCAAATCCGACTCTGCACCGGTCTACCTTGCGCTCCCGTTCGTCGATGACGCGCTCTGTCGCAGGGTGGAGGGCATCATCAAGGCGAGTCACCCCAACGTTCGAGTGGCGTGGAAGGGGGGTCCTAGCCTTAAGCACAGACTAGTGAGATCGGCCTACCTCCCCGTACCCTGCCCTGGAGGGGGAAGACACTGCAACTGCTGTGAGGCGGGATTGCGTGGGAAGTGCCCCACTAAAAACGTAATTTATCGCATGGACTGTAAACTGTGTAAGAGAGATGAGTCCTTTTACATCCGAGAAACTCGCCGTTCAGTCAGGCTCAGGTATAATGAGCATATCAGAGACGCAAAAAAAAAATCAGATACTCCGTTCGGTCTTCATCAAACAAAACACCCAGGCGTGCAGCTAAACAGCAGCGTCTCCATCCAAATTTTACATATGTCCAAAGACGGCCCAGATCGAAAGATCTGGGAATCCATGTACATACGTGATCTGAAACCCACTCTTAACACTCAAACCTCATCATGGCCTATTATCTGAGAGTTCCTGATATCTGAGCCTAGCTGATTGGTGATCTTATTTTGTCTTATCTTATATGAACCTAATAGCTTAGAGTAATATATACAGCTTAATAAATCTACGAGTGATATTGTGTAATTTGTATTGTGTAACCTTGTGTGACCATATAGTGAAACTTTACGACTTTTTCACTTAAAGGCAATGTATATTACTAATATTTCTGCTAGCTGGTTGAATGTTGTCTCATAATTATATTTAGTAATGTAAACATATTTGTTTCTTAAGGCGGGGAGGATGTGTTTGTATATATATATGTTATATGTGTGTGTGTGTGTGTGTGTGTGTGTGTGTGTGTGTGTGTGTGTGTGTGTGTGTGTGTGTGTGTGTGTGTGTGTGTGTGTGTGTGTGTGTGTGTGTGTGTGTGTGTGTGTGTGTGTGTGTGTGTGTGTGTGTGTGTGTGTGTGTGTGTGTGTGTGTGTGTGTGTGTGTGTGTGTGTGTGTGTGTGTGTGTGTGTGTGTGTGTGTGTGTGTGTGTGTGTGTGTGTGTGTGTGTGTGTGTGTGTGTGTGTGTGTGTGTGTGTGTGTGTGTGTGTGTGTGTGTGTGTGTGTGTGTGTGTGTGTGTGTGTGTGTGTGTGTGTGTGTGTGTGTGTGTGTGTGTGTGTGTGTGTGTGTGTGTGTGTGTGTGTGTGTGTGTGTGTGTGTGTGTGTGTGTGTGTGTGTGTGTGTGTGTGTGTGTGTGTGTGTGTGTGTGTGTGTGTGTGTGTGTGTGTGTGTGTGTGTGTGTGTGTGTGTGTGTGTGTGTGTGTGTGTGTGTGTGTGTGTGTGTGTGTGTGTGTGTGTGTGTGTGTGTGTGTGTGTGTGTGTGTGTGTGTGTGTGTGTGTGTGTGTGTGTGTGTGTGTGTGTGTGTGTGTGTGTGTGTGTGTGTGTGTGTGTGTGTGTGTGTGTGTGTGTGTGTGTGTGTGTGTGTGTGTGTGTGTGTGTGTGTGTGTGTGTGTGTGTGTGTGTGTGTGTGTGTGTGTGTGTGTGTGTGTGTGTGTGTGTGTGTGTGTGTGTGTGTGTGTGTGTGTGTGTGTTGTGTGTGTGTGTGTGTGTGTGTGTGTGTGTGTGTGTGTGTGTGTGTGTGTGTGTGTGTGTGTGTGTGTGTGTGTGTGTGTGTGTGTGTGTGTGTGTGTGTGTGTGTGTGTGTGTGTGTGTGTGTGTGTGTGTGTGTGTGTGTGTGTGTGTGTGTGTGTGTGTGTGTGTGTGTGTGTGTGTGTGTGTGTGTGTGTGTGTGTGTGTGTGTGTGTGTGTGTGTGTGTGTGTGTGTGTGTGTGTGTGTGTGTGTGTGTGTGTGTGTGTGTGTGTGTGTGTGTGTGTGTGTGTGTGTGTGTGTGTGTGTGTGTGTGTGTGTGTGTGTGTGTGTGTGTGTGTGTGTGTGTGTGTGTGTGTGTGTGTGTGTGTGTGTGTGTGTGTGTGTGTGTGTGTGTGTGTGTGTGTGTGTGTGTGTGTGTGTGTGTGTGTGTGTGTGTGTGTGTGTGTGTGTGTGTGTGTGTGTGTGTGTGTGTGTGTGTGTGTGTGTGTGTGTGTGTGTGTGTGTGTGTGTGTGTGTGTGTGTGTGTGTGTGTGTGTGTGTGTGTGTGTGTGTGTGTGTGTGTGTGTGTGTGTGTGTGTGTGTGTGTGTGTGTGTGTGTGTGTGTGTGTGTGTGTGTGTGTGTGTGTGTGTGTGTGTGTGTGTGTGTGTGTGTGTGTGTGTGTGTGTGTGTGTGTGTGTGTGTGTGTGTGTGTGTGTGTGTGTGTGTGTGTGTGTGTGTGTGTGTGTGTGTGTGTGTGTGTGTGTGTGTGTGTGTGTGTGTGTGTGTGTGTGTGTGTGTGTGTGTGTGTGTGTGTGTGTGTGTGTGTGTGTGTGTGTGTGTGTGTGTGTGTGTGTGTGTGTGTGTGTGTGTGTGTGTGTGTGTGTGTGTGTGTGTGTGTGTGTGTGTGTGTGTGTGTGTGTGTGTGTGTGTGTGTGTGTGTGTGTGTGTGTGTGTGTGTGTGTGTGTGTGTGTGTGTGTGTGTGTGTGTGTGTGTGTGTGTGTGTGTGTGTGTGTGTGTGTGTGTGTGTGTGTGTGTGTGTGTGTGTGTGTGTGTGTGTGTGTGTGTGTGTGTGTGTGTGTGTGTGTGTGTGTGTGTGTGTGTGTGTGTGTGTGTGTGTGTGTGTGTGTGTGTGTGTGTGTGTGTGTGTGTGTGTGTGTGTGTGTGTGTGTGTGTGTGTGTGTGTGTGTGTGTGTGTGTGTGTGTGTGTGTGTGTGTGTGTGTGTGTGTGTGTGTGTGTGTGTGTGTGTGTGTGTGTGTGTGTGTGTGTGTGTGTGTGTGTGTGTGTGTGTGTGTGTGTGTGTGTGTGTGTGTGTGTGTGTGTGTGTGTGTGTGTGTGTGTGTGTGTGTGTGTGTGTGTGTGTGTGTGTGTGTGTGTGTGTGTGTGTGTGTGTGTGTGTGTGTGTGTGTGTGTAGATATGTATATGTCTGTATATGTCTGTATATGTGTAGATATGTATATGTCTGTATATGTATATGTATGTATATATGTATATGTATGTATGTATATATGTATATGTATGTGTATATGTATGTGTATATGTATATATTGTGCTTGCAGATTGTATATACTGTATATGTGGTAAGAGGCTGTATGCGCGGGTATAGGTGGTTATGCTGTATATCGGTACGTTAATTTTATTATTTGTATATGTATCAGCTTACAGTCCATGTGATAGGGGAAAACAAGTATTCATTGTCATGTAATAACGTGTGAATGTGTAACCTATTTTACCGGAAGTACGCGTGTGCCCAAATGCATGTTACTGTATATTTGAATTCATGTTTTTTGCTAAATATTGGAGACAAAAAATACGAATAATGGCTGATTAAGGCGCAAGCCGAAAGCTTCCGATCTTGTGTTTCATTTACTAAAACATCTTTTTTTGGCAATATGAGAGTTAGGTTAGCATTTCTGATTATTATGATGTCTCAAAACAGTGTTGAAAAATATTCAAGTATTTCTTATTGTTTTGTTTTCTCGCATGGGTAGGTTAGGTACATGCTTCTTACTTAGGTGTTTCAGCCTTTTCAGCACATGCCTAAGATTCATATCATAATGCCTGACTAATAATAGATAGATAGCTATATATACTTTTATTCTGGACATTATGTCCATTTCCACAGGTTATCATTCATTCATTCATACAGCACATCAGTAGGGTTACAAGCTACAGCACATGATAAGGTTACCTGATTGAATCATGATTGAATCGTTCATTATGGTCCGTGAATCACTGTGAATCGACTCACCAGCGTTAATGCTGAGTGATTGAATCATTATTGAATCATTCATTATGGTCCGTGAATCACTGTGAATCGATTCATGACAAATATGAATCATTGACAAGTCTGGGCCTCTCAAACCACACCAAATTTTAGCTTAATCGGTCCAGCCGTTTTTCAGCTATAGCAGGATAACGTCTGACATCCCTGACGCGGCACGTGCCACGCGCCATACTGACCCCTCAGGTGAGACGAAACATGTCAATAACATAATTGATTGAATGGGGCTATCAGATTGCGAAGACCGTTTGTGAATCGGATGCGGGATTCCAAAGATATAAGCTTCTGAAAAGCGTTACGGTCGGGCCGGGCCGGGCCGGGTCGGCCGCTTATGTGTGAGCAAAATCCGGTATTCAGTGACGACTCGCGAGCGCTTCGCGCTCGCTCGTAATAATGTGGATAATTGGTGATAATTTTGTGACTTAACACGCGTGGAGACGGGTATGCCACTAGCACGAAGAGCGGGGGGGGGGCACTAAAGTGCCCCCCAGTGGTGGGTTTTTGTTTCATGACCTGACCCGGAGAGCAAAACTCCATAGGTGGAGAGTAAAATTGTATTGTTTGAAAATTAACATTATCAAGATTATTAGAAGATTTAATTTATTTCATCTCGCCCCCAACGGCCTTTCGCCCACTTACAGGAGGCTCCGTCTGCTCCTCTCTTCGGGATTAGGTTTACGAGGCCTTGTCCAAGGGCCACACCGGGTCGGATGAGACATCAACGCGGGTGACTAGGTGGGAGTCGAACCCACAGTCGCGGTGCGGTCTCTGCACCAAAGTCTACAAGTCCTCTGGACCACCCCGGCCAGATTATTAGATTATTTAGAAAATTCCTAATTTGTAATATATATTAAATTGTTATGAGGAAAATTGATTTTATTTTAACTGCAATGTCAGTAAGATCAGGTGAAAAGACATCACATTTCCAGACAAAAATGAAGAGAGCAAAATTATTTGGACCTCAAAAGTCCAGAAAATGACCAAAATTCCAACGCTGGACTGCCCCCCCCCCCCCCCCAAGATCTCCGAAAGTATGAGAGCTAGAACGATCAAACTTACAGGGTAGGTAGGTGCTATGATGATATACATTTGCAAAATTATCGTGACCTTCGGTCTATATCTTCAAGGGCAAACTAGGTCACGAAGGTCAAATCTGGCCAAATGTCACAATTTTGGGAATTTGACCTCTGTGACGTCACAGGTCACCAGCAATGTGTCCAAAGTTGTTTCCGGGGATGAACATTGACATTGTCTACCGAATGACGTTTGAATCATCCCGATCCGACGGTTGGTTCCATAAGATATCGCTTTGCCGACCTCGATTCTGGCCGCTATCTTGGAATACAAATCCATAACTCAAAAATGTATCGACCGATTTTGATTTTTTTACGTCAAACGACCCGCTATTGAGTTGGCGTAAATGTCGCGCAAAAAAAAACACCGCCCTGCTCCGCTTCGTTTTCGAGCTATTCACGAAAAATAGAATAGGGGTATGCACGTGCGCACGTGCAGACGCACCCGACCCATGACTTGTGGGAAAGCGGCGGCGGAGGGGTCCCTAACCACACACAAAATTTGAACACAATCGGCTCAGCCGTTCCTGAGATACAGAATAGGGGTGTGCACGTGCGCACGTGCAGAAGCACCCCACCCCTGACTTGTGGGAAGGCGGCGGCGGAGGGGTCCTTAACCAGTAACCACACACCAAATTTGAACACAATCGGTTCAGCCGTTCTTGAGATATATAATAGGGGTGTGCACGTGCGCACGTGCAAAGGCACCCCACCCCTGACTTGTGGGCAAGTGGCGGCTGAGAGGTCCCTAACCACACACCGAATTTGAACACAATCTGCCCAGCTGTTGCGGAGTTTTTACGAGAAAACACTTTTCAACACGCGGCACACGCCACGCGCAGTGGTAGTCACCCACATGAGTCGGCACTGGTCTCAAACCGGTTAGGTTGGATGGGGCTACTCAGCAAAGAAACCCGCTTGCCCATTGGACGTGCGGTTGCAGAGGTATTAATTAGCTTCTCAAAAGCGTCGCCACGGGCCGGGCCGGGCCGGGCCGCTCATATTCAGATTTTTCCCATATACCACAGAAGGACGAGCGAGCGCTTCGCGCTCGCTCGTAATCATTATTTTGCTAGCTTGTCATTACCATATTTGGCAACGTTTGCTTCGACCAACCAGTGCCATGCACGAAAATCAGCCCTGGACAGTTGGATAAATAACTGTGTGGTGGTGATGACATGCGGCCATCTCAACAGGTATGACATTAAAGGCCAATAACTTTACCATACTGGTGTATTTTTATCAGCATTTTTTTAATTTATTTTTTATTTAGACGTGCCGGCACATCCACTCTCTCGTACATTGAACACGATGTGACACAGTACCAGTGGCTATTACGTGCCCCTCGCGATGTTACGTGAGGTGATCAAGTAGAAGCGGAGGGTGGATATTTGGATCAGGATGGTGCAGTGCGGCGCGTCAGCCATTTTGGCGCCGCGCACAGCGAACTGCATTAGGGAGGGGAAGGATAAAAGTGGGAGTAGAAAGTGAGGTGCAACAGTAAAAGTACATATAAACAAGAAATAGAAACACAATGAAGATGCAAGTGATGTTTCGTTTCGTTCGTTCTTCGTTTGCTAATCGTTTCTGACTTAGCAAGATCAATATTTGCCGTTTGATTTTCAGTCTTATGTGAGCTTCTTCATAGCTCACATAAGCAGCAATCTTGAAATACTCTGCCTTTAACTATTCGTTTCGTTATTGTTTCCTTGGAGTTTTCTTTATGGTGTTTGTATCACTGTATTTCTTCCTCCAGAGGTTCTTGTGTAATTCTTGTGGTTTATTGCCGCGCGACATTAAAATTCAAACGAGAAGATCAAAGGTCGCTTGCGTGAAACTTTACTTCAGAATGCTAAAAATGACGAAAATGATGACAATATAAATACATATTACATCTTATCCAGAGTAAGTGCCTCAAGAAAGAATATCAAAACAATATCTTCCTGATCTTGTCTTTCTTCTGGTATGTAATTTAGTGGCGAATAACTTCTCCTTGCGCAAAATTCAATCTTTTTAGGAAAGCCTATAAAAAACGTCCTGCTTATCCAACTGGTGGCAATGTAACATGGATGACCATCCTGTCCTCTCGACAGGGTAATGTCGTTGACCTCCCCCTCTCCGCAATGTAACGTTGATGACCTTCCCCTCTCGACAGGGTAATGTCGATTACCCTCCCCATCTTGACAGGGTAATATATATGACTTCCCCCTCCCCTCTCTGCAATGTAACGTTGATGACCTCCCCCCTTCTCGACAGGGTAATGTCTTTATCCCCCCCCCCTTCGACAGGGTAATGTCGTTGACCCCCCTTCGACAGAGTAATGTCGTTGACCCCCTTCGACAGGGTAATGTCGTTGACCCCCCCCCCCCCCCCCTTCGACAGGGTAATGTCGATGACCGGTGGTCTCACGACATGTACGAGGGCGGCCGCGGCGGCGGCGGCGGCGGCGGCGGTGGCGGTGGCGGTGGCGGTGGTGGTGGCGATCGGGGGGACGTCCGCCGTCGCAGCGGTCAGGACACCACCAAACTGATGATCTCCAACCTCGACTTTGGGGTCACCGATGCTGACGTCAAGGTAGGCTCCAGAGATAGGTACGAGGGTGGCGGTGGCGGTGGCGGTGGTGGTGGCGATCGGGGGGACGTCCGCCGTCGCAGCGGTCAGGACACCACCAAACTGATGATCTCCAACCTCGACTTTGGGGTCACCGATGCTGACGTCAAGGTAGGCTCCAGAGATAGGTACGAGGGTGGCGGTGGCGGTGGCGGTGGTGGTGGTGGTGGCGATCGGGGGGACGTCCGCCGTCGCAGCGGTCAGGACACCACCAAACTGATGATCTCCAACCTCGACTTTGGGGTCACCGATGCTGACGTCAAGGTAGGCTCCAGAGATAGGTACGAGGGCGGCGGTGGCGGTGGCGGTGGTGGTGGCGATCGGGGGGACGTCCGCCGTCGCAGCGGTCAGGACACCACCAAACTGATGATCTCCAACCTCGACTTTGGGGTCACCGATGCTGACGTCAAGGTAGGCTCCAGAGATAGGAGGAGCTTATTATGTGCCCAGTTGCTAATTGTGGTGTGTGTTGTCCACCGTAGTTGTTTCATCAGATAACTTTAATATTTGTTTTGGTTTTAAAAAAAATGTGCAGGCATGTTTATGGTTAGTGCCACCTAAATTGATGTATGTGTTTAGTCTTCAGGTGTTCTTGTTTGTGTTTTAGATCACGCATAAGCAGAAGAGTTGTTAGTTGAATTTTGGACGATGAATGGTGTTGGTAAATGATTAGTCCTCAGCAAACTGGTGTGGAAAATGGTTATCAGCTGCTGCAGTCGTGCTGATTGTGAATGTCATTGTGCCGTTCTGACGCCGTGCCTGTCCACCTGTGTTCTCTGTTCACAGGAGCTGTTTGGCGAGTTCGGCCCGATGCGCTCGGCGGCGGTACACTACGACCGCTCCGGCCGCTCCATGGGCACTGCCCAGGTGGTGTTTGAGCGACGCAGCGACGCCGCGCGCGCCATGAAACAGTACGGCGGCGTGCCGCTCGACGGTGAGTGACGCGTGGAAATCGCCCGCTTCAACTGCCGTACACTAATTCTCGGGCGCAACTGGCTGCACTGGTGAAGCCGTCCGTTAGGTGTCCTTTTGTGTAACTTTTACGATGCCATTTATACTAGTTTTGTGCTTGTTTTTTGCGATCATCTTAATTTAGCTCGTCACCTGACAGTAATATATTCGATGGGTCATGCGGAGTTCGAGTATCAGTTGCTCATCCAGTCAATGTACTATGTTGTTTGTCTCGTTATGGTCTAAGGCCGATATTCGCCACTTTTTTCCTTCCATCCATCACCCATTTCATCCCCCTCCATACATTACCGGTAACATCAGCTTTTGTGTTATCACCTTTTGTGGTGTCGCCTGTATCGTGTACATCACCTACGTGCTGTAACACGCCGGCTGCCTGCCTCGGTCGTCAGGCCGTCCGATGAAGCTGGAGCTGGCCACGGACCAGGTGGCCAGCAGCGGCGCTGGCGGCGGCGGCGGCGGCGGTATGGGCGGCCGGCTGGGCGCCAGTCCGCGCCAGGCGCGGGGCGGTGGTCGCGGCGGCGCACGCGGCGCTGCCCGGGGCGGCCGTGGCGGCAGTGCTGGCGTCGCCCGGGGCGGCAGACAGACTAGGGAGAAGAAGAAGCCGGCGACGGCGGAGGAGCTGGACGCTGAGCTGGACGCCTACGTCAACTCGGCCAAGTAGTAGACGGACAGGTGGGTGAAGCTGCAGCCTCGGAGGCCGCGTATAGCTGCGATATATGGTGTCTATGGTGTCTATAGCTGAACTTGGTGCACCGTGTGGTTGTCAGCCTTAGGTATACCGCCTGTGTACCGTCCGCCTTTGTTGAATTGCAAATTATGTGTATATTATCGTAGACCTTCATGCCGATCTTTTCTGAACTGTACACACTGCGTGGGTCATTAAGGTCCTCATGTCCGTCTAAGCGGAATTGTCCTCGCTATATCATCTTAGATCTTCAATGATAATACTGATAGTGCGTTTAAAGCTAGTCATGAAAAAAACGTGGATCTATGGTTCTCGGAATGTTTCGCTGAGCAAATGCCTAGCGGTTATCTAGTTTCTCCTGTTGTCACATTCTTGTCACATTCCCCACCGCTAATTGTGTCCGTCTCTGTTCCAGGCTCTAGCACCAAGCTGCCTCCGTCGCCCCGCCGCCTGATGACGGAGGTCTCCGATAGGTGGCAGGACGAGCGGCCGCCCAGTTCGCCCCGCCGCCGATAGGTGACACTGCGTGTCCGTGCCTCGCGCGCGCGGCCGTGTTTCCGCCTTGTTCGCGCCCTTTTAGTTTGAAACTCGCGCACCGCCGGCCCGTGGCTGCGTTTCAGCGGCGTTACACTCCTCGTGAGGTGCCTGCCGACTGACCTGCTCTCGAGCGGCGGCGGCCGAGTCGCGGTGGAGTGGTGTGCGCGCGCGATAATACACGGGCCTTCGAGTCGCGTCCGGACCGAGTGCGTTTCGAGGCGAGGCGGCTCCGCGAGCGAGAGGAGCTCGAGCGAGTCTGTCATCTCATCCATCCGGTGGTCACACAGGTCATCCGGTCATAGAGCCGTCACAGCGTCACCAATACACACATGGTCATCCAGTCATCCCGTGTGTTTTGATCGCCGGTCATCCAGTCATCCCGTGTCGGAGTTGATCGCCGGAGAGAAGCGAGACAGATAGAGGAGGCGATCAGTGTTGGATCGTGCTGTGTAGGAGTGTGTGTGTGTGTGTTGAGACCGATTTGGCTCGTATTAATCCTGTTCTCATCTTCGGCATCTATTCCTTTCTACATGTATTTCACGATGCCAGCACATTGATCACAGCACTACAAATGGAGATAGCAATGGACACATTCGCCTCGAGCATCGACGAGCTGTATTGCATGTCCTTGAGAAACGGCCATACACGTGTATATTTCAATACATTGCGACCATTGCCATGCCATACTCCACAAATCCACCAGTGTTGCATTTATCCACCGACAATAATGTCTGACTTGGGTTGGCTGCACTGGGTCGCCGTTGAGCTCAAACTGAGCGGAGTCCTACTTCACTAGATACCGCGGCGGCCACCCATCACGCCACCCTCACCAGCGACATCTAGCCGGACTTCTATGCGACTAGAGCTTGCCGGCTGCCACACCGGCGTGGGGCGGCGCTGGCGCGGCCGGCGTCCGTGGGCCGGATCCCACATACACACCGGACCCGGCGGGGATCGAACCCCGGTCCCTGGCGCACAAAGCAGCCATCGAACCCCGGTCCCTGGCGCACAAAGCAGCCATCGAACCCCGGTCCCTGGCGCAGAAAGCAGTCATCGAACCTCGGTCCCTGGCCACCAAGCAGCCATCGAACCCCGGTCCCTGGCGCACAAAGCAGCCATCTTACCCTTGCGCGACCTGGACGCCGCTCGGAGCAGGCTCACACCTGTACCCAAAGATCGACAGGCGGAGACGCATCCGTATCTATGGTCTTGGACGCATCATACCCGGGTATCGCCGGCAGCACAGGACATCACATTCCGATCGTCCTGCACGTGCCTTTGTGGTAACGGGTACTGCGGCAGAGACATGAACTCGTGACGCAGGTGCAGGTCCTGTCCGGACATCACAACACGGTGAAGAGGTCCTGCACAGTGCACTGTGGGTACAGGACATCACGGCGAAGAAGGTACTGAGCCCTGCGTGTGCAGAGGATCCTGTGTCCTGCCCTGAGGGCACAGAAAGTCCTATGTCCAGCCCTGACTACAGGACGGTACTGAGGTCCTGCGGGTGCAGGTAGCGGCCTCCGAAGCTCGCGCCGTCCTGCTCCAGCACGTCATTGTGCAGGCCGCCGTCCTCGGAGCGGGGCGCCCACAGCAGCGGCGCCGCACTGCGCACTGGCAGCCGAGTCAGCCCGCCACCGCCGCCGCCGGCCCAGTCGGGGCTGCTGCGGCGCGGGTGGGGGCGGGGGCCCACCTGACTGAGGTGCCGCATGCGGTCCAGCGGCCAGTCCCGGTAGGTGGGGCGCGGCTCGGCGGTGGCCGGCCGCAGGCTGGAGCCCGGCCCGAACACGGCCGCCGACGGCAGCGCTATCTGCGCCGACACGCCGCCAGAGGGCACAGAGGACAGCGGCGCCGAGCCGGGCCGGCCGCTGCCGGCGGTGGCCGAGGAGCCGGGCCGGCCCCACACGGCGCCCTGCCCTCCGTTCACCCTGTGGACGAACACGGCCGGCCCGGCCAGGCCACCAGGTGCGCTGTCAGTACGGCGCCGGCGGCGGCGGCCGTGAGGCGCGGCCCGGCCCCGTCTGCCGGGACTCCGAGCCCCGGCCGGCGGCAGACTGCTGACTCCAGTCGGCTCGTCCTCCTCCTCCTCTATCACCGTCTGCGCGAGGCTGAAGAAGGAGCCGCCGGCGCTGGTGTGGGGCCGGACAGCGGTGGCGGAGCGCGGCCGCCGGGAGCCCGGGGTGGCCGGGCGGGGAAGGTACTCGATGTGGGGCGCCGCGCCGCCATCCTGCCGACACAGCAGTGAGCAGAGAGTTGTCAGTGGTGCTGCCCTGTGATCACGGACACCGTGGGCAGGAGGGAGAGGGCTTCAGTGGAGCAGTCAAGTACTCAAGACTGATGGTAGAATAAGACCAGGCGATAAGTCTGTCACTTCACCTACTAACTTTTCCAAATACGTCCATCAAGTCTATTGTATAATGAGCAAAATGACATATTCGACCCACTCTATCGAATTATCGCTAGGCATCCCTGACTAAACGTGGCACAAAACGGCTGAGTCAGCGTCAGCAGCCATCTGACCTTGTTGCTGAGTTTGTGCTGTTGTTTCCTCAGCAGCCGTTCAGCCCAGCTGAGCAGCCGCTGCCAGTCGGCCGGCGGCTGGCGCAGCTGCTGATCGCGGCTGTCCAGCAGCGTCAGCAGCCGGCGCAGATCCTGCTGACTGGCCCTGCTGTCAGCAGACGACGGCTGGCTGGTCCTGCCAGACGGGGACAGACCGGTCGCAGGTCAGCTGTCACAGCACACAAACGCACAAACACACACGTACATGTGACAGGGAAAATAGTTCACGTCGACGATCCACACAGTCAAAATGCAACCCAAACCCAACCACGAACCCAACTCTAACCTGACCTTGACAGTTGACCCTGACGTTCTGCCGTTGCTTGCATCTGTACCTGACCTGACTCCTGACCCTGACACTGACCCTGGCATCACCTCTCTTCACAGCTCCCCCGGGCATCGTTACTCGGCTGACCACCCCAGGCTCACCTGAGCGTGTGCCCGCTGCTGCGTCCCGTGCCGCCCTCTGTCGAGTACCGGCTGGTGGGCCGCGGCTCCGTCAGTAGGCTCAGGAAGGTTCCCATCTCCGGCCGCAGGGCGCGCAGCCGGGTCACGAAACGCACCCTCTCCAGGTCTGACGGGTCTGTGGGATCAGCCGGGTCACGGACTGTACCCTCTCCAGGTCTGACGCGTCTGTGGGGTCAGCCGGGTCACGAACTGCACCCTCTCCAGGTCTGACAGGTCTGTGGGGGTCAGACAGATCACGAACTGCACCCTCTCCAGGTCTGACAGGTCTGTGGGGTCAGCCGGGTCACGAACTGCACCCTCTCCAGGTCTGATGAGTCTGTGGGGTCAGCCGGGTCACGAACTGCACGTGGCAGCGTCAACACGTCACAGATGGCGCTGGTCACAGGAATTGTATGCCACCCCATGTCCTGCTGAACAGTTCCGTCCGCTCACTCTGCACCGCCTCACTGACCGGCAAGGGCGTAGGCAAGGGGGGGGGGGGGCAAGCGGGCCATGCTTCCCCCTGGAGGACAGGGGCCCCCTCTGGCGACAGAGCGAGAGCCCCCTGGGCCGAAGGCCCCAGTGTTTTTGATGGCGTCAGGCGCCCCAAAAACGCCTTACGTCGCATAAAAGAACGCCCACGACGAATAAATAACAACACTTGATTGTCTGTTAAAGGCATGTATATGTAAAGACGTGCAAAGGGGGCCCAGCCAGAGTGGATAGGGCCCTTTACCAGCTTTTAAAGGGCCCTAACGATCTGCAAAGGGCCCTGTCGGCATTTAGAGGGCCCTTCCGGTTGTAGAGGGCCCTCTGCCGGTCTTTATATGGCCCTGCCGATCTGGAGAGGGTCCCTGCCGATCTGGAGAGGGCTCTCTGCCGGTCTTTAGAGGGCCCTGTCGATCGTAGATCGCCCTGCTAATCTGAAGAGGGCCTCTGTCGGCATTTAGAGGGCCCTGCCGACCTGTAGAGGGCCCTCTTCCAGGCTTTAGAGGCCCTGTCGATCTGCATAGTGTCCCAGCCAACCTGTAGAGGGCCCTCTGCTGGCCTTTAGAGGGCCCTACCGATCTGTAGAGGGCCCTCTGCCCGCCTTTATAGGGCACTTCTAGCATGTAGAGGGCCTCTTCCGGCATTTAGAGGGCCCTGCCGGCCTGTAGAGGGCCCTCTTCCAGCCTTTAGGGGCCCTGTCGTTCTGCAGAGTGCCCCAGCCAATCTATAGAGGGCCCTCTGCCGGCCTTTAGAGGGCCCTGCCGATCTGCAGATGGCCATCTACCGGCCTTTAGAGGCCCCTGCCAATCTGTAGAGGACTCTATGCTGGCCTTTAGAGGGTCCTGTGATGGTAGAGGTGGTCTGCCGGTCGAGCGCCGGTGAGGCTCTCGAAGGAAGACCAGTGAAAGTTCTCATTGTTTTGCAGTGTATGCTAGAGGAGTACAAGGTAATGTAGGCTTTGCCTTTGACTCGAACTCGGGCTGCCACTACCAGGAAAGGTCAGAAGCCCAGCGCTCTCCCACTGAGCTACAGGGGCGGACAAATCGCTCGTTTCCGCACTATCGAAGGCTTTTTAATGTTAGTGTCATAATTCCTACCCCAGAATCCAGATCACTGCACAATACTAATTTAGATGGGGCGGAATTAATGCATTGTACTGCAATAGAAGTTGCAGTGAGGATAAATAAAGCTTGGATATTCCGATAACTCCTATATATTACGGCTTATCACACATATTACACTATATATATGACTATTCCATTTACGATTTTCATCTACAAGAACTCCTAAGTATTTAATGCATGGGTTTATCGTGATTGGTGTATCATTTAATACTATATCAAGATCTTGTCACGTCACTGATCTTGAACAGATTTGGTAATTTGTCTTTGATGCATTTAGTGATAATATATTTACATGGAACAACACTTTATTTTTTAAATTAATTAATTAATCTTATTTGCAGCTCTTCAACATTTCTAGCTTTAATACAAATTGCCGTATATCATCAGCAAATAAGAAAAAGGTGTCTATTTCTGTTGTATTGCTGATGCAATTAATATAGAGAATAAATAAAAGAGGACCTAAAATTGGCCGCCAATTTTCATCATTTGTTTCTTAGATGCAACCTCTATTATTGCCATTTTATGACTCCATCGTGTTGTAGAAACCCCTAGTATCACAATGCGGTGCATTTTTTCAAGATAATTGCCAAGCAAACTGTATCCAAAGCTTTCTGTAAATCAAGGTGGAGCATGTTATTTCGTTATTTTGTAGATATTTTGTAAACTTCATCGTACATTTGAACAATCGGCATGTATGTACGTACTGTATTGTTTCCTGAATCCGAATTGAAGAAGATTAAAGGAAATAGTTCACCTTGGATTTTTTTTTAACCCAACACGATTTGATTATATTTTTTAATACAATTTCTTTTTATATTGTCAAAAATGGCCTTATATCTAGCCGATTCAGGACAGAAGGCCGTAAATTTGTATTGTTTATCAAAACTATATGCATACTCTCTGAGTCAGAGTCCTGACGTCACGCGAATGTAAAAAATGGTTCAGCCAATCAGATTCGAAAGTAGTCGCGTAAAGATAGACTCGCATTGGAGATGCGCCAACCGGCGGCCGGCGATCGCTTGCTAGCACCAGCTGCAAGCTGATTGGCTGATGGTATAGCCTCTGCCCGGGCTAGAACCAGTACAACATTCTTTCGCCAGCACCACATTCCTTCGCCAAAAACGCAAATATATTCGGCTGGAGTCTTTTCAGTCAAGAAAACTTGCAGATGGGGTTTCCCAACACGGGCTACAAAACTGCTATCGCAGTTTAAAACTAATGTTGAAGGTGAACTATTTCCTTTAACCCGCGCCCCGCTGGAGGTGGCAGAATCTGCCCCCCCCCCTCCCGGATTTTCTCAATAACTTGAAAACAATGATATATTTCGACGTCAATCCTTCAGTACCTTATGCTGCATCAATTATACGTCTTATCACAACATTTCAATGAAAATGGTGGATTAATTTGGGAGATAATGACGTCTTAATCACGTCATGTCATGTAATTTTGGTGAAAAACAATACATGCTTGAAAAAATCATAGAAATTCGAGTTTTGACGAAAATTGCAAGTACAAAAGTTGAAAAAATAAAATGACAAAATATTGAAAATGACTATCTCGGATCTTCGAAATTTTGTGTTTTTCACTCCCAAAAAATGAAAAAATTACACTTGTTTTTCGTTGTTGAAATCTTATTTGTCGTTGTTTTACAACATACAACGCGCGAGGGTCTGGTCCCATTTGGCCCCCCTGGGCGAAATTCTCCCTACGCCCCTCCTGACCGGCGTCTCTGCGGTGGAGCCTCTCCCTCAGGGGGTCCATCTTCCGCCTCAGTCTGAGGTACATGAAGGCGCCGATGGCGAGTCCGATACAGACAGCGGCCAGCAGCAGGGCGGAGACCAGCGCCGCCAGCTCCGGCGCCGTCAGGTCGGCTGTGTCCAGAAAACGGTGCGCTGGGAAAAACACACACATGACAACCGTCTGTGAAACACATATACTCTGTGACCCTGTGACTCTGTGACTGTGGCTCTGTGACTCTATGGCTCTGTGACTCTGTGACTCTGTGGCTCTGTGGCTCTGTGACTCTGTGACTGTGACTCTGTGGCTCTGTGACTCTGTGGCTCTGTGGCTCTGTGACTCTGTGACTGTGACTCTGTGGCTCTGTGACTCTGTGACTCTGTGACTATGTGGCTCTGTGGCTCTGTGGCTCTGTGACTCTGTGACTCTGTGACTGTGGCTCTGTGACTCTGTGGCTCTGTGACTCTGTGGCTCTGTGGCTCTGTGGCTCTGTGACTCTGTGACTCTGTGACTGTGTGACTCTGTAACTCTATGACCTGTGACTCTGTGCCTCTGTGCCCTGTGGCTCTGTGACTCTGTGACTCTGTGACTCTGTGACTCTGTGACTCTGTGGCTCTGTGGCTCTGTGACTCTGTGACTCTGTGACTCTGTGACTCTGTGGCTCTGTGGCTCTGTGGCTCTGTGGCTCTGTGACTCTGTGACTCTGTGGCTCTGTGGCTCTGTGACTCTGTGACTCTGTAACTCTGTGCCCTGTGGCTCTGTGACTCTGTGACTCTGTGGCTCTGTGACTCTGTGGCTCTGTGACTCTGTAACTCTGTAACTCTATAACTCTGTGGCTCTGTGGCTCTGTGACTCTGTGACTGTGTGACTGTGTGACTGTGTGACTCTGTGACTCTGTGACTCTGTGACTCTGTGACTCTGTGGCCCTGTGGCTCTGTGGCTCTGTGGCTCTGTGACTCTGTGGCTTTGTGGCTATGTGACTCTGTGGCTCTGTGGCTCTGTGACTCTGTGGTTCTGTGGCTCTGTGACTCTGTCATCTGTGACTCTGTGGCTCTGTGGCTCTGTGACTCTGTGACTCTGTGGCTCTGTGACTCTGTGACTCTGTGGCTCTGTGACTCTGTGACTCTGTGGTTCTGTGACTCTGTGGCTCTGTGGCTCTGTGACTCTGTGGCCCTGTGGCTGTGTCTCTGTGGCCCTGTGGCTCTGTGACTCTGTGACTCTGTGGCTCTGTGGTTCTGAGACTATGTGGCTCTGTGACTCTGTGGCTCTGTGACTCTGTGACTCTGTGACTATGTGACTCTGTGACTGTGTGACTCTGTGACTCTGTGACTCTGTGACTCTGTGACTATGTGACTCTGTGACTCTGTCATCTGTGACTCTGTGACTTTGTGACTTTGTGACTCTGTGACTCTGTGACTCTGTGACTCTGTGACTCTGTGACTCTGTGGCTCTGCGGCTCTGTCATATGTGACTCTGTGACTCTGTGGCTATGTGGCTATGTGGCTATGTGGCTATGTGGCTCTGTGGCTCTGTGACTATGTGGCTCTGTGACTCTGTGACTCTGTGGCTCTGTGACTCTGTAACTCTGTGACCTGTGACTCTGTGCCTCTGTTCCCTGTGGCTCTGTGAAACTGTGACTCTGTGACTCTGTGGCTCTGTGACTCTGTAACTCTATAACTCTGTGGCTCTGTGGCTCTGTGGCTCTGTGACTCTGTGGCTCTGTGAGACTCTGTGACTCTGTGACTCTGTGACTCTGTGACTCTGTGGCTCTGTGGCTCTGTGGCTCTGTGGCTCTGTGACTCTGTGGCTCTGTGGCTCTGTGGCTCTGTGGCTCTGTGGCTATGTGGCTATGTGACTCTGTGGCTCTGTGGCTCTGTGACTCTGTGACTCTGTGGTTCTGTGGTTTTGTGGTTCTGTGGCTCTGTGACTCTGTGACTCTGTCATCTGTGACTCTGTGACTCTGTGACTCTGTGGCTGTGACTCTGTCATCTGTGACTCTGTGGCTCTGTGGCTCTGTGACACTGTGACTCTGTGACTCTGTGACTCTGTGGCCCTGTGGCTCTGTGTCTCTGTGGCCCTGTGGCTCTGTGACTCTGTGACTCTGTGACTATGTGACTATGTGGCTCTGTGGCTCTGTGACTCTGTGACTCTGTGACTCTGTGACTCTGTGACTCTGTCATATGTGACTCTGTGACTCTGTGGCTATGTGGCTATGTGGCTATGTGGCTATGTGGCTATGTGGCTATGTGGCTCTGTGGCTCTGTGGCTCTGTGACTCTGTGACTCTGTGACTCTGTGACTCTGTGACTGTGGCTCTGTGACTCTGTGACTCTGTCATCTGTGACTCTGTGACTCTGTGGCTCTGTCATCTGTGACTCTGTGGCTCTGTGACTATGTGACTCTGTGGCTCTGGCTCTGTCATCTGTGACTCTGTGACTCTGTGACTCTGTGACTCTGTGGCTCTGTGGCTCTGTGACTCTGTGGCTCTGGCTCTGTCATCTGTGACTCTGTGACTCTGTGGCTCTGTGGCTCTGTGGCTCTGTGGCTCTGTGACTCTGTGACTCTGTGACTCTGTGACTCTGTGACTCTGTGACTCTGTGACTCTGTGACTCTGTGACTCTGTGACTCTGTGACTCTGTGGCTCTGTGGCTCTGTGACTCTGTGACTCTGTGGCTATACGAGGATCCGTGACTCTCAAGTCTCAACGTACGGACCGAGCCATACAGCAGACACACAGCCACAGTCGTTCCGGATACGCCCTTGGCTGTAATGTGATGTAATGATTCTTTATTCCACAATATATTCATGTTCTAACTTAAAAGCAATAAGCACTCACGTGTTTTTAAATTGTGTAGAAATCAATTCGAAAAGCGACCGCACAACCCAGCACAACGCTTTACACGTTTCCTCTCTTTCTGAGACGCACGTCATTAATTGTTTTCACAAAGAGAGAACGTTGCTTTCGCTGTGCTGCGTTACCACTGAAGGTGGTGCCGCCCAACGAACTCGGCACCCCGCCCTGTGCGTGTCTCTCTGGCTGTTTTCACTCCTCCATTGCCGAGTAGTCAGCGCCGGCATCGTTCGCACTCTACTGAGCTGAGCTGTAACGCGTCAAGACAGATTCCAGGCAGCGGATAGACTATCCACCCGTGGACAATACAGAAGCCTCAGACTGTCTGTCTCATCCCTGAGACAATCCTCAGATACACGAGACAAGTCTCAGAAACCCGAGACAATCCTCAGATACCCGAGACAAGTCTCAGATACCCGAGACAATCCTCAGATACCCGAGACAAGCCTCAGATACCCGAGACAAGTCTCAGATACCCGAGACAAGTCTCAGATACCCGAGACAATCCTCAGATACCCGAGACAAGTCTCAGATACCCGAGACAATCCTCAGATACCCGAGACAAGCCTCAGATACCCGAGACAAGTCTCAGATACCCGAGACAAGTCGCAGATACCCGAGACAAGTTTCAGATACCCGAGACAAGTCGCAGATACCGAGACAAGCCTCAGATACCCGAGACAAGTTTCAGATACCCGAGACAAGCCTCAGATACCCGAGACAAGTTTCAGATACCCGAGACAAGTCGCAGATACCGAGACAAGCCTCAGATACCCGAGACAAGCCTCAGATACCCGAGACAATCCTCAGATACCCGAGACAAGTAAGTCTCAGATACCCGAGACAAGCCTCAAATACCCGAGACAATCCTCAGATACCCGAGTCAAGCCTCAGATACCCGAGACAAGTCTCAGATACCCGAGACAAGTCGCAGATACCGAGACAAGCCTAATACTGTCTCTCCATCCAGAGACAAGCCCGGGGCCGTCTGTCTCTGTACCCCAAACAAGTCTCAGCTATCCGAGACAAGCCTCAAATGCTCGAAACAATCACCACTCACCAGTCTGCCTGCCGGCTGCCCCCACCCAAGACAGATCCCACACGGTCTGTCTCCACGTCGAGAAAGACAAGAGGCCGCCCGATGCTGGACCATGACTAATGGATCCCATACATAATACATGACCGTGCCTGACCAGCACTACAATGGTGTCGTCACGGCCATTGCACGGGCTGTTCGGCAAACACTGTGCAACCCTCGGATGGTTGAGGTATTGTACCTACAGCTCAGCAGTGTGTGGTCAGGTGCAGGCAGGCTCAGGGCAGGCTCTGGTCAGGTGCAGGCAGGCTCTGGTCAGGTGCAGGCAGGCTCAGGGCAGGCTCTGGTCAGGTGCAGGCAGGCTCAGGGCAGGCTCTGGTCAGGTGCAGGCAGGCTCAGGGCAGGCTCTGGTCAGGTGCAGGCAGGCTCAGGGCAGGCTCTGGTCAGGTGCAGGCAGGCTCAGGGCAGGCTCTGGTCAGGTGCAGGCAGGCTCAGGGCAGGCTCTGGGCAGGTGCAGGCAGGCTCAGGGCAGGCTCTGGGCAGGTGCAGGCAGGCTCAGGGCAGGCTCTGGTCAGGTGCAGGCAGGCTCAGGGCAGGCTCTGGTCAGGTGCAGGCAGGCTCAGGGCAGGCTCTGGTCAGGTGCAGGCAGGCTCAGGGCAGGCTCTGGGCAGGTGCAGGCAGGCTCAGGGCAGGCTCTGGTCAGGTGCAGGCAGGCTCAGGGCAGGCTCTGGTCAGGTGCAGGCAGGCTCAGGGCAGGCTCTGGTCAGGTGCAGGCAGGCTCAGGGCAGGCTCTGGTCAGGTGCAGGCAGGCTCAGGGCAGGCTCTGGTCAGGTGCAGGCAGGCTCAGGGCAGGCTCTGGGCAGGTGCAGGCAGGCTCAGGGCAGGCTCTGGTCAGGTGCAGGCAGGCTCAGGGCAGGCTCTGGTCAGGTGCAGGCAGGCTCAGGGCAGGCTCTGGTCAGGTGCAGGCAGGCTCAGGGCAGGCTCTGGTCAGGTGCAGGCAGGCTCAGGGCAGGCTCTGGGCAGGTGCAGGCAGGCTCAGGGCAGGCTCTGGTCAGGTGCAGGCAGGCTGCAACCGCTCAGCGAGGCTTCACAGGGCGGGCACAAGACTGAGACCTGACAGACTGAGACCTGACAGACTGAGACCTGACAGACTGAGACCTGACAGACTGAGACCTGACAGACTGAGACCTGACAGACTGAGACCTGACAGACTGAGACCTGACAGACTGAGACCTGACAGACTGAGACCTGACAGACTGAGACCTGACAGACTGAGACCTGACAGACTGAGACGTCACATATTGAGACGTCACATATTGAGGCTTCACAAGGCCGTCACACTGCAGTGTCAGTGGCAGGTCGCGGTCAGCTCCACGTCTACCGTGGCGGCTGGGCGTCAGGTCACCCGCAGGTCGCGGTCAGCTCCACGGTAGCGTCAGCCGTCAGGCTCAGGCCACGGTAGCGTCAGCAGTCAGGCTCAGGCGGCTGGGCGTCAGCCGTCAGGCTCAGGCGGCTGGGCGGCAGTGTCAGCCGCAGGTCGCGGTCAGCTCCACGGTAGCGGCAGGTCAGGCTCAGGCGGCTGGGCGTCAGCCGTCAGGCTCAGGCGGCTGGGCGGCAGTGTCAGCCGCAGGTCGCGGTCAGCTCCACGGTAGCGGCAGGTCAGGCTCAGGCGGCTGGGCGTCAGCCGTCAGGCTCAGGCGGCTGGGCGGCAGTGTCAGCCGCAGGTCGCGGTCAGCTCCACGGTAGCGGCAGGTCAGGCTCAGGCGGCTGGGCGTCAGGTCAGGCTCAGGCGGCTGGGCGTCAGTGCGGTTCACAATACCGAGACTACGTGATGTACACCGAGACTAAATGAGACGCGATCAGGGATACTGCGGACAGTGACATTATATTGTCCTGGGGATGGTAAGTGATTGTCCTGGGGATGGCCTGTGTGACGTCATCAGTGATCGGCGGCCAGGTTGGAGCGGTGATGGCGTGTTAATGTGCCGTTTGCCGTCCGGTGACCCGTGTCTTCCTCTGCCTGGGGCGACGCACGGCGTCCGTAACCCATGCAGAGGCCACACGGCGCTCACAACTCAGACAGAGTAAGCATACGGGCACCGTTGGCTCGGCTAATGGAGCACCATACCGTAATAACGCCGCAATGCTATTGCCGGCCGCTGCACTGTCTGCCATATCAGCGAACTGCCCACATTTCCGTGCATGATTAAACTCCGCGGCCGAGTAGCACAGCTGTGATTCAGTCTAATTTCGCTGAGCGTTCCAAATTAGCGCTGTGCTCGACAATGAGCGGGCCGATAATGGGGGCTCGGATGTCGACGGCGGCCCGGTAACTGACATCTAATTAGAGGAGCTCGGACCATTCCGCGGGCTTCGCCAGGCTCCGGCGGGCTCCGGCGGGCTCCGGCGGGCTCCGGCGTTGCTCCGGCGGGCTCCGGCGTTGCTCCGGAGCGGGTTACGCTGCACGGGAATCGGCCGTCTCATGGAGCAGCCAGCGCCGGCCAGGCCAGGTCGTTCACCTTCGAGCTGAGCGCGCGCAGAGGGTTTGCACTGACCGGAAGTCCAACACGAAGGTAGGACGGGAGAACTGCCATCGCTGTAAAACATGGCGTGATACACGCGGACTCCGGTGGCAGTGGTGTGGTACACGCGGACTCCGTTGGCAGTGGTGTGGTGGTACACGCGGACTCCGGTGGCGTGGTACACGCGCACTCCGGTGGCAGTGTGCGGTGGTACACGCGGACTCCGGTGGCAGTGTGCGGTGGTACACGCGGACTCCGGTGGCGTGGTACACGCGGACTCCGGTGGCGTGGTACACGCGCACTCCGGTGGCAGTGTGCGGTGATACACGCGGACTCCGGTGGCAGTGTGCGGTGGTACACGCGGACTCCGGTGGCAGTGTGCGGTGGTACACGCGGACTCCGGTGGCGTGGTACACGCGGACTCCGGTGGCAGTGGCGTGGTACACGCGGACTCCGGTGGCAGTGTGCGGTGGTACACGCGGACTCCGGTGGCAGTGTGCGGTGGTACACGCGGACTCCGGTGGCGTGGTACACGCGGACTCCGGTGGCAGTGTGCGGTGGTACACGCGGACTCCGGTGGCAGTGTGTGGTGGTACACACCACGCGGACTCCGGTGGCAGTGTGTGGTGGTACACGCGGACTCCGGTGGCAGTGTGCGGTGGTACACGCGGACTCCGGTGGCAGTGTGCGGTGGTACACGCGGACTCCGGTGGCAGTGTGCGGTGGTACACGCGGACTCCGGTGGCAGTGGCGTGGTACACGCGGACTCCGGTGGCAGTGTGCGGTGGTACACGCGGACTCCGGTGGCAGTGTGCGGCGGTACACGCGGACTCCGGTGGCGTGGTACACGCGGACTCCGGTGGCAGTGTGTGGTGGTACACGCGGACTCTGATGGCAGTGTGCGGTGGTACACGCAGACTCCGGTGGCAGTGTGCGGTGGTACACGCGGACTCCGGTGGCAGTGTGCGGTGGTACACGCGGACTCCGGTGGCGTGGTAAACGCGGACTCCTGTGGCAGTGTGCGGTGGTACACGCGGACTCCGGTGTCAGTGTGCGGTGGTACACGCGGACTCCGGTGGCAGTGTGCGGTGGTACACGCGGACTCCGGTGGCGTGGTACACGCGGACTCCGGTGGCAGTGGCGTGGTACACGCGGACTCCGGTGGCAGTGTGCGGTGGTACACGCGGACTCCGGTGGCAGTGTGCGGTGGTACACGCGGACTCCGGTGGCAGTGTGCGGTGGTACACGCGGACTCCGGTGGCGTGGTACACGCGGACTCCGGTGGCAGTGTGCGGTGGTACACGCGGACTCCGGTGGCAGTGTGCGGTGGTACACGCGGACTCCGGTGGCAGTGTGCGGTGGTACACGCGGACTCGAGTGTACACGCGGACTCCAGTTGGCAAGTGTGGCGGTGGTACACGCGGACTCCGGTGGCAGTGTGCTCGGTGGTGGTACACGCGGACTCGGTGGCAGTGCGTGCGGTGGTACACGCGGACTCCGGTGGCAAGTGTGCGTGGGTACACGCGGAGACTCCGGTGGCAGTGTGCGGTGGTACACGCGGACTCTCCGGTGGCAAGTGTGCGGTGGAGTACACGCGGACTCCGGTGGCAGTGCGTGCACGCGAGGACTCCGGTGGCTGTGTGCGGTGGTACACGCGGACTCGGTGGGAGGTACACGCTGTGACTCGGGGTGGCTGGGTCACGCGGACTCCGTGCCGAGTGGTGGGTGTACACGCGGACTCATGGTGGCAGTGTGCGGTGGTACACGCAGACGTCCGGTCGGCAGTGTGCGGTGGTACACGCGGACTCGCGTGGCAGTGTGCGCGGTGTGTACAGCGGACTCCGGAGGCCGTGGTAACGCGGACTCTGTGGCAGTGTGCGGTGGTACACGCGGACTCCGGTGGCAGTGTGGGTGGTACACGCGGACTCCGGTGGCAGTGTGTCGGTGGTACACGCGGACTCCGGTGGCAGTGGCGTGGTACACGCGGACTCCGGTCGGCAGTGTGCTGGCTGGTACACGCGGACTTCCGGTGGCGCTGGTCACGCGGACTAGGTGGTGTGCTGTGTACACGCGGACTCCGGTGGCCGTGGTAACACGGGATCGGTGCAGTGGTGGCTGTGGTACACGCAGACTCCGGTGCAGGTGTGGGTACACGCGGGACTCCTGGTGGCAGTGTGCGGTGGTACCGCGGCTCGGTCGGCAGTGTGCCGTGGTACACCGTGACTCCGTGCCGTGGCGTACACGCGCGACTCGGTGGCAGTGTGCGGTGGATGGTACACGCGGACTCCGGCATGGCGTGGTACACGCTGGCTTCCGGTGGCAGTGTGTGGTGGTACACGCGGACTCCGGTGGCAGTGTGCGGTGGTACACGCGGACTCCGTGGCGTGGTAACGCGGACTGTGAGCTGGTGTGGTAGGTACACGCGGACTCCGGTGGCGTGGACACGCGGATTCCTGGTGGCAGTGTGCTGGTGGTACACGCAGGACTCGGTGGCAGTGTGCGGTGGTACACGCGGACTCGGTGCGTGGTATCACGCGGATTCGGTGGCAGTTTGGTGGTACACGCGGACTCGGTGGCAGTGGTGCGTGGTCCGCGGACTCGGTGGCGTGGTACACGCGGACTCCGGTGGCAGTGTGCGGTGGTACACGCGGACTCCACCGGTGGCGTGGTACACGCGAGACTCTCGGTGGCAGTGGAGTGGTACACGCGGACTCCAGGTGGCAGTGTGCGGTGGTCACGCGGACTCCGGTGGCAGTGTGCGGTGTACACCGACTCGGTGCGTGGTCACGGACTCGGTGGCAGTGTGCGGAGGATGGTACCGCGGACTAGTGCGGGTACACGGGATTAGGGGCAGTGTGTCGGGTACACGCGGACTCAGGTAGCAGTGTCCGCGGTGGGTACAGACGCGACTCCCGAGTGCCGTGCGTACACGCGGACCTCCGGAGCATAGTGCGGTCGGGCAGTAGGTACACGCGGACTCCGGTGGCGTGGTCACACAGCGGACCTCCCGGTTACGCAGTAGTGCTGGTGGTACACGCGGACTCGGTGGCGTAGGTAACACGCGGACTACGTCACGGCAGTGTGCTGTGAGTACACG
>JAXIVJ010016254.1:0-29385 GCA_036785665.1 Chirona hameri
ATTGTTTACCACGACACCTAAATCTCTTTCCTTTTCAATCTGCTCCATTTTTGCTCCACTCCATTTCATACCTATGTTTACTGCTAACCCGTCCAGCGTGCATAATCTTACATTTACTCAAATTGAATTTCATCTGCATGCTTCAGACCACTCAACTAGCTTGTCCAGATCTGATTGAAAACATCTGATCAGTTTTTCCTCTAATAATCCTGACAACTTTTAGATCGTCTGCAAATTTCAAGACTTCGCTGTCTATACTGTTCTCAATTGCATTCACAAATATTGTAAAAAGCAATGGGCCCAGGACTGAGCCCTGTGGAAACCCCACTGAGAACCTCCTTCCATTGTGATTGGCACCCATTCAATATAACCCTTTGCTGGCGTCCTGAAAGCCACGTTTCTATCCAATCCAGAATCTTGCCCCTGATCCCATGAATTTTAAGTTGCAACCCCAGTCTTGTATGGGGGACTTTGTCAAATGCTTTACTGAAAATCAAGAAAAGCTACATCTAGCTGTTTACCCTGGTCAAAGCTATCTGTGTGCAACATCCAAAAACTCCAGAAGATTAGTTAAACAAGAACGGCCCTTCCTAAAGCCAGTGCTGTGTATCCTTGATGAGTTCATTTTGCTCCAAGAATTCAACAATCTTATCTTTGATGATTGATTCAAGCACCTTGCAGACTAATGAGGTCAGACTAACCGGTCTATAGTTTTCCTCTTTACTTCTATCTCCCTTTTTATGAATATGAACAACATTTGCTCTTTTCCAATCAAGTGAATTTTACTATCTGCGAGTGATTTATAAAATATTATGGCTAATGGAACCGACAACTCCCTTTCAGATTCTCTTAAAAGTCTAGCATGGATTTCATCAGGTCCTTCCTGCTTGTAGGCCTTACTTTCTTTAGATATTCTAGAACAAGTTCACTACTTATGCCACCTAGCTCTCCTATAGTCTCCTCTGTCTCTAGCTCAGAGCTGAAGTGCTGCAATACTACTCTGTCCTCGATAGTAAAGACAGATTGAAACTGATCATTAAGCACTTCAACCATTTCACTGTCCTTGCTAACTAACACATCAATCCACCTTAAATGGAACTATATTTTGGAAACTGTACTGAACTTATAAAAACTGAAGAACTTCTTACTATCTGCATTACAATGTCTAGCTAAATCAAGTTCCTTTGCCTTTTAGCTGCTCTGACCTTTTTCTTAACTGAATTTCTTGCATTCTGGTAGGCCTTCCGATTTATATCTAGTGAAGATCCCTTCAAAATGCCAAATGCACTTCTTTTAGCTTGTATAGCACTCCTTACTTCTGGGGTAAGCCAAACTGTTTGCCCTTGGTTCTGTTACGTTTGTGCCTGAGGGTATATGCCGATTTTGAATTTGTCTTAATCTAGCTTTGAAAACATTCCAGGCCTCACATGCATCTAAACCTGCCAACTCAACGTTCCATTTTATCTGTGCGAGGTCATTTCTAATACCATCAAAATCAGCCCGGCTGAAGTTTGGAACCATAATAAGGTTATCTTTGGGCCTCATTTCTGATGAGATATTGAATTTAACCATATTTTGATCACTGGTTCCTAGACCTGCACAAATACTTATGTCACTAACTAGATCACTGTTGTCTGAGAATACAAGGTCTAGAATGGAGCAATGTCTGTTGGCTCTGTTACAAACTGATGCATGAAAAGCTCCTCTTCAAAGATGTGCCTATACAACCTACACTCATTTGTTTCCTCTGCTATACTTTCGTATCCTCTTAAGTTAAAATCTCCCATAATAAGACACTGAGCCCGAAAGTTCCTACGTATTTCCTCACAAACATCTGGTCTGTTTCAGCTTGGGAGTTCCTTGGAAGATTCCCTGGTCTGTAAAATGAACCTATCCTCAACCTTCCTCTGTTTCCTGTACCAATTTTAATGTCAAGCCAGATTGATTCTACTTCTTTTACTTTACTAGAATCATCAACTCTAGTAGTGCAGTACAAGCTATTTACATATACAAACACTCCGCCCCCCCTGCCGTGATTCTCTGCAGTATGAGAACATGTTATACCCTTGTAACTCGAAATCCTGTAGCCTATCCCTATTATACCCCTCACTAACCCATGTCTCGGTTACACAAATTATATCAGGCTTTTCAAGGGCAACATAACACTCAAACTCATCAAATTTAGACCCAATACTTTGGGCATTCAGCAACACACATGTGATCTTATACTTTGAGCTGACTCTACTAATTCTGAGGGAATTATGATCTACTGTCCTATTCTGACATGAACTTCTACCAATGCTTACTTCCTGATGCCCTAGTACTAGCGTCCCCGAACCCCCATCCTACCTAGTTTCCCTGAATGACACTTCTGTAGGCATCTCCCAAAGCCCTTGCCCCCTCATCCGATAAGTGAAGCCCATCCTTCATATAGTACCTACGCCACTCATAGAACTGATCCCATAAGTCTACATAACTAAAGCCCATAGCTGAACATAAGTTCTGAACTGAGCTGTTCACAGACAGAGCTCTCGAGTACCACTCCTCACTGGCTCCACAGCGAGGGAGGATGCCAGTCACAATGACTGGTTTCCTGGACTCCTTCAACCTCTGCAGCAGGCTCCGGTACTCCGCTACTATTCTCACACTCTGCCTAGGTCCTATGTCGTTCACCCCCACCTGTAGTATAACTGTCTCCGGGCTACTCCTACCAAGTTCTGCCTCAATGACAGGGCCCATATCAACTACTCTTGCCCCTGGTTTGACTATACATCTGTCCCTCTTCCCACAGAATGTTCGCCTTAAGGGCCTTACCCTTGAGTCCCCAACCACTAAATGCTGAATCTCTTCCCTGTCACTTTCAGCTGCTGACTCTAACGCACTGAACCTATTTGCTATTGTAACCTGCGGATGTTCCCTGGGGCTGTACTGCCTGACTCAACCCTGAACTTTTGTCCATCCCTCCTGATCCCCTTCCCTCTTCCTCCTCCAGATTCTGCTACCACCCTCCATTACCCAGCACCCCTCCTCATCCTTACTGTCTGTGGCCCTAGCATTACTTTCCACAATGTTGAGTCTCCAGAAACGTGACCCTCCAACACACTTCCAAACCCCAGCCGCACTATCCACCTTTGCCTTATCTTCCTCCCTTATGCCCCTATCAGAACTACCACTGGTCCCTGATCCTGTAGGCTCCTTTTCTGACCCCCTAACCACGATCTGCGCATACGTTCCTTGGTCAGGAGCTACACCCTCCTGCGGCTCATCTCTACACCTACACTTACTTAACTGCGCCTCAAGCTTTGCTACCCTAGCCTGGAGGGCCTCTAGCTCTGCTACCTTCGCCTGCATCTTAGTCATGCTCATTTGAATACACTAGTAACTTAGGTATATAACTTAGGTACTATGCACTTGTCAATACTTTACTAACTTAACTTAACTTTTTTTTTTCTTTTTTTTTTCTTCTTCTAAACCTTAACTAGATCTAAGTAAAGCTAGTGACACAAATCAGCTATGAGTGCACCTAATACTAGACTAAATATCTAATCCTTAAATAAACTGAATACTAAATACACCTTAATTATCCCTAATTTTCTAAAAATATCTACTTATCCAACCCTGCAACTAATAACACAAAAATAAGACTAAGACAATTTTGGCGCACACAAGCTAGAATGAGAAGTCCTTTAAAAGCAAGTAAGAGGTAACAGCTAACTATGAATGCTTAAAAATAATACCTAAACGATCCACAAAACTAAATATATAATCCTTATATCTAAATATAATGTGGTTCCTCAAAAAATACACAAAACAACAGAGCTATCCAACAGCTACTTAGCTTGTCTAAAGCGGGGTTCAAGTTCCCACGTTCGGGAACGATGGCCTGGAGGTCCCATGGCATGAACTCATCGTTTGTATGGGTTATTAGCTACGGAAATTGTCTACGGAATGTCTACGGAAAATGAATTGTGACATGGTACAAAAATATTAATTATTAAACTTGCACTTATTGTCTATGACAGTTTAATATAGGACTGACAAGCAGTAAATTATTAAAAAATCATTTGAATTCCTGCGCGATCATGAGTGAAATATTTTATAAATGTGTACGTTTTCGTCTGACAGAACTGTTGGCGCGATTACCTACCTACCTTTACATTTCCTTTACATTTCGACCTACCGTTCGAGAAACTCATCAAAACTCATTTTGAAACTATTTCGGTCATGTTTTGGCTTAGGTTAACATTGAGGTCACCAGAGGTCATCAAAGGTCAGCTTTTCCTGTTGTAGGATTTAGAGTCGAAAACCCCCAAGTATCTCGGAAACTATGACATCCAGGAACAAACGGAAACAAGCAATAGAAAGCTCCTGGATAATGCAATCGCTAACATGTGTTCAACTTTTAGTTCAGGTCAACAGTTAAGGCTCCAGAGGTCATCACAGGTCAAAAAGGCTATTTCTGGCAAAAAGTTTTCACAAATAACTGTTTACCTAATACAGATAAGGCAATCATTTTGACGCCATCGTGTTCGTCTCGTCAAGTCTCTGCGAATCATATTCAAGTAGACCAGGTTAGGTAAACAAAAAATTATCATCAGGTCAAGGTCAAGTGACCTTGAAGAACATGACCCAAGTAGGTCATATTGTGGTTCAATATGTTCTACTTCGGGTCATACTCGCGATTAGTGTATAACGGTCATATATCGGAAAAGATAATGCTGGAACGATCCTGCCGTCAGGGTGATCCGTTAAGTCCGTACATCTTTTTGATTGTTATAGAATGTGCACTGGAAATGATACGAAACAATGTCAAAGGTGTTAAGATTGGTAATATGGAGTACAAAATATCTGCCTATGCCGATGATGTGCTGTGCTTTTTGGATGGAAGTGTAAACTCGTGCAGGGCGCTTTTTCACGACTTAGGGATTTTTGCAAAATACTCTGGCCTTAAGCCAAATATTTCAAAAACACAAGCTTTTTGGGTAGGTGCAAGTGAGCAGGAGTGTGAAGTGATGGATGGAAACTTTAATTTCAAATGGACTAAAAAGCTGAAAGTTTTGGGAGTTGTGTTTACAAATGATGAGAAGGACGCCCGCGAAGAAAATTTCGAAAGTAAATTGAGACTCATACAGTCAATAATGAATAGTTGGAAAAGGAGACATATAACTGTGAGGGGAAAGATAGCCTTAGTTAAAGCACTTCTTTTGCCAAAACTTACTCATATACTGGTCTCTCTCCCAAAACCACCTAAGGATTTTATGAAAAGATTGAAAACCATTATGTTTCGCTTTATATGGGGCGGAAAAGTGGATCGGTTAAAGCGATTGAGTATCTGTAAACCATATACCGAGGGAGGTCTTGCAATGATAGAAGTTGAGACGTATGTCGAAGCTCTTAAAGTGACATGGGTACGAAGGGAAATAAAATCAAAACATAGTTGGATTTCACTGTTTCAAGAAACTGTATCTGAAGGCACATATTTATGGGAGATGAACAGCGATTCACTTGCGAAATTGGCCAAACAAATATTCAACCCTTTTTGGGCCGAAGTCTTAAGAGCCTTCGCCAATGTAAGTAGTGGAATAAAGATTGACGCTGAGAATATGAACAGATGCGTTTTGTGGTACTCTGATGTAACAAAACACAAAACTACTTGTATTAAGGCCTGGCGGAAAAGAGGTCTATACTATCTTAGTGACATTGTTGACGATTTGGGACATATTTTATCATTTCAGCAGGTAAAGCAAATGTATCAGCTAGGTGGATCGTACTTAGATTACATTGGATTGATTAGGAGCTTATCGCGTGAATGGAAATCTATACCATGGAAAGTGCGAGCTGAATACCCTATTATACATCCACAAGTGGAGTTCGTATTAAGTAAAGAAAAAGGAGCCAAACATTTGTATAATATTATATTACAAAAACACACTAAAAAAATCAGAAATTCTTGGGAGCAGGGATGGGAAGTAAAATATGGGGAAGTAAACTAGGCAGATATATATTAATATATTATTATATTATTGATATATTAATTTACAAAAATTCGTCTGTTTACTATCATATTTTAAGTTATAAAATAGTTACACAAATTGTCGCTACCAACAAAATGTTGCATATAATAGGCATCAAGGATTCGCCAGTGTGTTGCAGGTGCACAGCACACATTGATACCATAGAACATAAGTTTTGGTATTGCAAAGAAGTAAAGTGTTTTTTGAAAAATATTGCAAGTTTCATTAATAACCTAGACATAGTAAGTAGCATGGTAGCATTTAACTCAAGGAAACTAATTTTTGGTGTATCTGATAACATGGTCATGAATCAGGTTATATCTGTAGGAAAAAGCATGATATCAAAACATATAAACCTTAGTGTGGAATTGTTCACGGTCAAGTTTAAGATTGACATTATGAATGAGAAATGCATGGCACAGAGTCGTTGTGAAATAAGAAAGTTCGATGAAATATGGGGAGGCATAGATAATGCGCTAGCGAATGTGCGATGAAGTAAATGAGGGAGACATATGATTATGTCTCTCCCTGTGTATGACGGTTTATTTCGAGCATTCTCGCAATGCTGGTGTGCGGTAGGAGTGATGAGCTTGTATGCTCGGACCTGTTGTGAGATGGTGGATGGGGGAGAGACCAGAGGGAAGTATAGGACGGAATACTAAATGTGCTGATGCTAGTCGTTGGATGGTGATTATAGGTGTGTGTATGTCTGTGTGCTGCAGATGATATATAAATAAAAGGGGGAAAAAAGAAGAAAAAAGTAGGCCATGTTGCACGTTGGGAGACGTGCCTCTACAAGACAAATACATTGGTGCCGGTTTCACTTTTCTATCTTCATTCTGTCCAGAGTTATTGACACAAAAGTGTTGGTGACCTCGGATGACCTCATGGGATCTAACAAGGGCCCTTGATAAAAAAAAATGTTTACCTGAAACATCAAGAAGGGTTAAACAAAATTAACACACCAGACTATACAAAGTTGACCCGATCTGATGTGTGACCTCCAAATGGAAAGCATTTGCCAATTATTTGCCGTGCAATGAATTTGCACATGCAATGTAATTTGGCGGACAACCATGCAACGCTACAGAAAGATGAATGTTATGTTAGGATTCTCGGCACATTTTTCTATATAGAACAGGGCACGTTTGTTTCAAATTTGTGCGCTGTTCATTCAATAACCACAAATGATCGAGAGAGGAAGCATTTCCCGACATTTGTAACGTTAAAGGGAATAGTGCACCTTTGCAAAAAGTACGTAGAATGATGGAAAAGAGTGTTCTGATTAACACGCGCCCTGGAGGGCCTCTGATAATTACACGCCCTGGAGGGGGGGGGGGCGGATTTGCCCCTATGATCTCGAAAACCACGCAACATAGCGACAAACGGAAAACGACGTTAGATAGATCGAGACAAGCTCTTTCTAAAGTATTTCGTTCATTTTTTATCAGGTCAATATTGAGGTCACCAGAGGTCACCGGAGGTCGCCAGAGACTAGACGAAGGTGTCCTCATATTTGAGCTCAGATCAATAGTTTAGACTCCAGAGGTCATCAAATGTCAAAAAGGTGTTTTTTTTTTGTAAAACGGTTTTCACGAATAACTTTTTACCTAATACAAATAAAGCAATAGTTTTACGCCATCGCGTTTGTCTCATCACGGCACTTCGAATCATATTCATGGTGACCAGGTTAGGTCAACTGCAAAAATTTGACCTCAGGTCAAGGTCACGTGGTGACCCAAGTTGCATATTGGGAGACGTGTCTCGTCGAGACAAACACATTGGTACCATTTTCTCTTCTCTATCTTCATTATGTCGATAGTTATTGACAAAACAGTGTTCCTGACCTTAGGTCACCGATATTATATATCCGATATAAACAAATTGTTGATATCTATGACCTTATGAAATCCTGCAAAATTGAAACCGATCGGCCTAAAACTGTGGCTGTGGTACTACTGTAAACGTTTTGGAGTTGGGTCATCACGTGACCTGTTCTGGTGACCTGACCTGAGATTACCCAAGGCAATTTTTTTAACATAATGTGGGAAGTTCATTGCCGAACAGGTGTGCAAAAAACGGCGGCGCGCAGCGCCGCCGTTTTTGCGCTATCTTTGAAAAACCGGAGGGGGGGGGGGCGGATTTCGCCCCCCCCCCCCCCTCCAGGGCGCGTGGTAAGGTTCTATCTGGCATTTGTTTTGCGAAAGAAGTAGAAATTTATTGTAATTTGGAAAATATTCATATTTTTACATGTGACGTCACAAGAATCTTGCGTCACCAAAACGAGTTGTGACGTCACACAGGCAAAAGCCTATCCTTGAATCAGAATATGAACAACACTAACAACCACGTTCGCTGGGTCGCGACTCGTGAGTGATATTGGTCGCGATTGAAAATGTGTGAATGTTTTCCCTATGGCATCGTATGAGTGGAGGTGGAGTGGCGTTGCGTGAACACATACCCATAAATGTGCATGTGCATAAATAAATGTGATATACATACTCATAAATGTGTGGTGACTGTGCAGTGAATGCAGTGAACTGCAGTGAATATTGCAGCTACCGGTACGAGCCACCTGACAAAAGGTGTGACTTTTCAAGACGCGTGTTGGCATTATTTTCAATTGGAAATGCAATGCAAACCGACAAAGTTGTGTCCAATAATATTTCGGTGTCGACGCGAGTAAACATCATCTAAAACAAACATTGTCAAAACTCAATCAATATCTTGCAGGTACCGCGACTAGCTTCACGTCGGAAAATGCGTCTTTTCACGAAGCGTCTTTTGGTAATTTTGAATTGAAAATCCAATGACAACTAACAAAGTTCTGGCCAATAGTATTTCTAACACAGCGAGAAGGCAACGTCAACCAAAAACAAGCATTGTCCAAAATCCAATCGATATATTGCTGGTACCGCGACCAATTACCCGTCAAAAAATGCATATTTTCAGGAAGCATCCTTTTGCCATTTTTAATTGGAAATCGGTTCAAAATTGACCAAATTATTTACTTAAAACCTAGTCACATGATGTTTCAGATTGGTCGTGTTGCGTTGGACCATTATAACGGCGATAGCGCAATCTAGACGAATCAGCTTCGTGAAACGGATTTTGAGCCAATGGCTACGCCAGATGAGGAACGAGCCTCCTTTGCAATTCTGTTGCCAAACACATGATACGTTTTGGTGACGGTCGGATCAAATAGCGAAAACGAAGTGCGGTAGAAATCACACCAATGACGTATGCGAAACGTCACGAGATTTGTCCACTTAAAATAAAGCCAAATAAACCCAACGGTTTTTGATATAATTAATAAACTAAAAAACATGACCTTTTCCTCGAAAATGTGAAAATCCAATGTTATCCAAATGTTATTATTATGTTGTAATATTTCGGCCACAGGCCTTTATCAAACTGTTTGATAAAGGCCTGTGGCCGAAATATTACAACATAATAATAACATTTGGATAACATTGGATTTTCACATTTTCGAGGAAAAGGTCATGTTTTTTTAGTTTATTAATTATATCAAATATGTTCCTCGCACAAGCACTAAACTCTATAAAGTACTTTCAACGGTTTTTGTATTGAAACTAGCAACTATGTCGTTTTGTGGCCTTTCACATAAATAATTTTCACAATCTTACTACTGTAGTAGAATTGTAGTTTCAAGTTTACTACTTACTACTGTCGCGTGTTTCATAAAGCGTAGCATTGTTGTTGTAGGTTAGTAAAAATGGCATGATAGTAATCTGCTGCGTGAAAGACAAAACAAGAACTTTATCAATTGCTGTGATATATTGGTAAATATGAAACGAAATACGAAAAAAACATTCTAATATTTATATCATGGTATGAAAACGAAAACAATAAACCTAAAGAACAAACGAAACCATTTAAAATAGCCAAACTTAAAAGGTAGTATAGTCAAGAACATTACAAAAGGATATGACCTTAGATTGCTGCACAAATGAAATAAACAGTGTGATGCACCGCGAAGTGAGTTTGCTTTGGTTTCTTGTCGCTTTTTACTTCATTCACTTTCCGATATATTAAATTGCCAAGTACTACTATGAAACCTAATACGCTGAAGCGGATAAAGAAGACAGCGCTGTTTAAATAAATCCGAGAGAGGAAGGAGGTGAGCATATTCTAAAGCTCAGGCTCCACTGTGCACTTTTGCGTGATGCGTTTTTTCGATGTATCGTTTTATCGTGTCGCTTTTACATTTTTACACTTTCTAGCTTTTGCACTTTCTAGCTTTTGCGCTTTATCGTTTCCTCAAGCATTAACACATGTTTCACGTGACACACTTCGTTAGGGAACTTCCGAGACGGGTGGATCTGTCAATCGGATTA
Source organism: Chirona hameri (assembly GCA_036785665.1). NCBI lineage: Eukaryota > Metazoa > Arthropoda > Thecostraca > Balanomorpha > Balanidae > Chirona > Chirona hameri. Next base: position 10,373 of record JAXIVJ010016254.1, read on the forward strand.
TCACAATATTTTTGTTTCGCCGCGATATCCAAGATAATGTTTTCTTACATGAAACCCACACTACATTGTAGTTTTGACCTTTTGTCTCACCCTTCCTCAACTATACTGCTTATTTCCCACGCCGGTGCCTGTCGCGTCAGTGGCCGAGAGGTTATAGGCGCTGATCAAAATGGCGTGGTTATCCAAAGATTACGGGTTCTAACCCCTTCAGGCGGCTTTTTCGCCGTATAAATTTTTCTCTAATAAAAGACGAGGCGAAGCACAAACGATGTAATTTCCTAGGAAAAACTTGCATACAAAACGTCAACAATCGTTCCGCTGCGCACAAAGCTTAATTGAATAGGTATGTATCAATATATGAGCATGGTAAATACCTGTTGTGTGTACGGCAGAGCTCGGTTAGATTCCAACAATCATACAAATATGTAGGTATGCATCGTAAGCGAGTCAAAGCGACTCCACTGATGATTTGCAGTTTGCACGCTGGCTAAACCGCGGGCTTCAATTTGTTCATTCACAAGCAACCTCTTTCTTGCCTCTCCGCAGCTCATTGCATGGCTATTAGGGAAACACAGATCACTTTTAAATTCCCCAGCTTCCTCTCACTTGTGACTTGAACTCCTAACATTCATGAAATCAAGTTGAAGCCGCTTGAAACACACACAAGTTGAAACCGCTTGACACTGCCACAACGGAACCAACCGCCCGACACACGCAAAGATGGCCATCGGAATGTTTTGTTTACATTACGCAACGGCGAGTTCAGAAGCACAGCTTTCTTTGCAAACGCAAAGTGGCAGGAGTAGTTTAAATACGGCAAGTAGCTTCTTTGCAAATATTCGCTTGAAACACAGCCACAAATCACTTGCAAGGTGGCATGATGAGCACAGGAAACTTCAAAAATGCAAAAACTTCAACTGATCAAACATTTTCTCGTGTTTATCCTTTCTCATTTTTTCGTTTTTGCGTGTTGATTAGACGTTTTCTGGTTACACTTTTGCACTTTTACGTTTAGATTTTGAGGTTTACCGTACCGATTACGCACTTTTTCATGTATTCACTTTCTCATTTCGTTCAGTGGAGCCTGCACTGTATATTAACACGTAGTTAACATTTTTATAAACGTGAGAAAACGCAAAGTCGACCTGATAAAACGTAAAAGCGAAGCGATAAGTTGCCAAAGCGCGCAGTGGAGCGGCGGGTATCCGCAGGCAGGAAGATCCATCCTACACAGGATTGTGAATTATTTTCCTAATAGGTATTCGTCCGTAGTTTGGTTGTGAAATGTGATAATTTAGTTGACATGTAAGTAAAACAATAGATTTGGAATAATTGTCTATTGAGGATAACGCAAATTTTGAAAGACTTTGCGTACCTATAGAGAATGCATATAAAAGTACCCTGATTTGACTATTTTTTCTTCAGATACTGAGACAGTTTCGTTAAAGGAAATAGTTCACCTCCAACATGGGGTTTTGAACTGAAATAGCAGTTTTGTAGCTAGTGTTGAGAAATCCATATCTGCAACTTGTCTTGGCTGAAAAGACTCTCCAGCGGAAGATATTTGACTTTTTGGCGAAGGAATGCGGCGCATATATGATATACCGTACCGTCTGAAAGTGCCAGCACTGCATGACGCATGCGCAGACCAATAACGCACACCATAAAATTAAAAATGTACGACCTTCTGTCCTGGATTGGCGCGATGTAGGACCATTTTTGAAAAGAAAAAAGAAACTGTATACAAAAATATGATAAAATCGTGTTTTGAGAAATTTTCCGAAGGTGAACTATTTCCTTTAATCGGCGACCCCCCCCCCCCCTGGCACATGGTCAGGATTTTTTTTATCAGGGGGGAGGGGGGTGGCACGTCGTTGGTAGAAACAATTTTCGCTCCTCAGATACATGTTGTTGACTGGGGAGGGGGGGGGGGGGGGGGGGAGGGTCGTCAGATAATCTAATTTTATCAATTGTAAATTTATTTTGCTTAGGGGGTACATGGCCCCCGTGCCTCCCCCCGCCTCTGCAAGTACTTCCACTGATAACGCGACTATTACAACTGCACTTGACCGACTTTCCAGTACATGTTCGTCAATTTTCGAAATGCGGGCGGCAAACAAACAAGAACACGACACTGGACTGCCGTTCTTCACATGGCGAAAAGACTTGCCTAGCATGGCCATGCTAGGCAAGTCTTGGATCAGGATCCACTAATGCTGGCAAGTCATTTCTGATAATCGAGTCATGAGATGTGCAACATTTATGTTGATTGAAGAAACCATACATTTTGCTGTGCTTCAAATGGATATATCATAATTACCTGCCTATGATGATAACGTTAAGTAAATAATCTCATTGCCAATATCATGCCAACATTTCCACCAAACATCACTGCTACAGCCGTACAGCGAAAAACTCACCTAAATGATTCAGGCACATCCCACGTCATGTTGATTCGTTCTCTAAATATTCGGCTGTTTCTTCTCCTCTCTCTTCTCTCATCTTCCATACCGTTCACGAGTGGTAGGTATAGGGCGAAATAAAGACTGGCTGGTCCATAAGTTTTTACTACGGAAAGGAGCATGTGTTTATTTGGTAGTAGAGTTGTATTTTTTTCTTCAATTTACTACCGTCGGAAAATCAGCTGACCATTATGAAACAGAACGCGTCAATTTGCTTACTAACTAGTAGTAACATAGTAGAGTTGTTAAGTTGTACAGTCTCAAGTGTAGTAAGTAGTAGTTTTTGCTTTATGAAACACAATTTTACAACTTTACTACACAATCTTACAACTATACTACAAAATTGTACTACAAAACATTTATGAGAAAGGCCATGGAAGGCAAAATTTCAGATTTGGAGATTTCTCAGTAGGTACTCCCGACAATCTGGCTATCTGAGTTAAACAACTAATTCAAAATCGTAGAAAGAAGAGAAACATGTGTACATGTTTTTCTGAGCTCGAAGATTTCCACCGGGCCGTCGCTCGGAAAGTGGGAGGAGCTTGTTTGTGTGTGTTGTGCGTTTGTGTGTATGTGTGTGTCTGTCCAACGGAGCATATTGGCACGTGGAGCCCAAACGGCTTGGCCGATTTCAACGCGGATGGCACTGTTCGATGCGGCAACACTGCTGACAGATGATGGTATCATTTTCGGGTAAATCGATGGCACGTGCCAAGTGCCAAAAAGGGGCGCCAACATTTTTGTCTTTTTTGCCTCCTCAGGTCACACGGTTGGTGACACAGACTTGATACTCGCAGGTCACGTGCGCGATACAGCGGCCCAAAATCCATTAGTGGCTGCTGATCCTGAGGGAGGCAAAATAAACCCTCCAGGGAGTAAAACCAAATTACCATTACCAAATTACCAAAATACCAGGAGCGGGCCTCCGCCGTCAGCTGGTACCGGCCGGCCGTGGAAACTGAGCCGCACAAAAGGATACTGCGCCGCACAGCACTGAGAGCCGTCCGGCACGCCGCCCAGTGGCGGCTTGTGGTGACGTCACAGTCTGAGGTCACTGTAACGGCCAATCAGCGGTGGCCTGGCCGGCTGGGGCCAAATTACGGAATTATCTTCGATTTTGACCCCACGGCAATGCCCCGATCGCATTGCCGGCCTCCAGTTCAAAATCGTAGAAAGATGACACACATGTTTACATGTTTTTCAGAGTTCCAAGATTTCCACTGGGCCGTCGTTCGGAAAGTGGGAGGAGCTTGTTTGTGTGTGTGTGTGTGTGTGTGTGTGTGTGTGTGTGTGTGTGTGTGTGTGTGTGTGTGTGTGTGTGTGTGTGTGTGTGTGTGTCTGTCCAACGGAGCATATTGGCACATGGAGCCCAAACGGCTGGGCCAATGTCGACGCGGGTGGCATCCTTCGATGCGGCAAAACTGCGGACAGATGATGGTATTATTTTCGGGTCAATCGATGCCACGTGCCACGTGCAAAATGCCAAAACGTTGGCGCAAACAATTTGTTAATTTTCGCCTCCTCAGCGTACACGGTTGGTGACACATATTTGATACTCGCAGGTCACGTGCGCGATACAGCGGTTCAAAATCGATTAATGGCTGCCAATACTGAGGGGGGCAAAATAAACCCTCCAGGGGGGTAAAACCAAGTTACCATTTTGAAGGAGCGGGCCTCCGCCGTCAGCTGGTGCCGGCCGGCCGTGGATACTGTGCCGCATAGCAGGATACTGCGCCGCAAAGCACTGAGAGCCGGCCGGCACGCCGCCCAGTGGCTGCTTGTGGTGACGTCACAGTCTGAGGTCACACACACACACACACACACACACACACACACACACACACACACACACACACACACACACACACACACACACACACACACACACACACACACACACACACACACACACACCCGCACACCCACACACACACACACACACACACACACACACACACACACACACACACACACACACACACACACACACACACACACACACACACACACACACACACACACACACACACACACACACACACACAAACACACACACACACACACACACACACACACACACACACACACACACACACACACACACAAGCTCCTCCCACTTTCCCAGCGACGGTCCGGTGGAAATCTTTGAACTCAGAAAAACATGTAAACATGTTTCTCTTCTTTCTACGATTTTGAATGACTTGATTTATGGTAGCATATAGCCTTTCGCTATGTGAGGCGAATTGAGTGGACTTCGAAATCTACCATCCGATCGCGTACTTTCTGTTGGTCAGCGGAATTTAGTGGGGAAGGTAACGGACCCGAATAAATGGATACGATCCGTCCAGCTCCTGATATCATCTTTACTTACTTACTTGTTGCCAGGGGCGCAGCCGGGGGAGGCACAGGGGGCACGTGCCCCCCTCCCCCCCCCTTGTGTCGAGGGGCCCGGAGGGCCCCTCGGCCAAATGGGAGTAGGCCTCGGCCCCTCAGCCAATCCCCTCTGATAGGTATCGACGTAAAACTTACAGTACTTTAAGCTGCATTAATTATACGTCTTTTCACAACATTTCAATGAAATTGATTTAGTGCTTTGGCAGATAATGACGTTTTAATGACGTCATGTCACGCCATTTTTGGTCGAAAAACGATAAATTTTTGACAAATCGTAGAAAATAAAGTTTTAAAGTAAACTGTAAATGAAAAGCGTCAAAAGAAAGGAAATTACTTTGGCTTCAAAATGACTGTCTTGGATTTGGAAATTTCAGGTTTTTGCCCCCTTAAATAAATACAAAATATCGGAAAACTTTTCACATTTGTTTTTCTTCAAGATATAAAACATGGAATATATATATGAGTGAACCAGGTATGGCCGATACACAGACCAAATTACAAAGCAATATCTTTATTCTTGACTGACTTACTGCTCCCTAAGTATAAGTAACTCATGATGTCATTTATTGAAGTTACGTTTTTTTGCTTTTATTGACCAGATACAGATAAATAAATGCCACCGCTGTTTTTCTGAGACAAAATTGGTCTATAAACATGCCTTTTGTATTTATATTAATCAATTTCAAATTTTGACCTTTTGTGACCTGACCTTGACCTTATATGGTGTCAGGTTGTGAAAATGGCTGCTACTATCAAATTATACTTGTAAAATAACCCATAGAACATGTGTTGCATGGCTATCGTAGACCTCTTGCCAACAGTGACCTCTTGTGACCTGATTTGCTTTGACCTTGACCTTTGCTTACAATTTAACTTTGTCTTAATGCGGGTGACGCAATATACTTTTGAGAGTACTTTGTGCGACAATAGTCTCAATCTAAGGATGGAAGGTATGGCCCAAAAAATCAAATACCTCAAATTTTACTTTTGACCTGGCCGTGACCTGAGATGTGACCTTATTTTGAAAATGTCTCGTAAGCGTTAGATGTGGCTCGTTGAGAGCTTTTGATTACCGCCTTGCGTGTATATCGCTGCAGTTATTGGTTCGGAAGATAGGAGGGGGCAGTATCTGCCTCCCGGCTTGTTCGACTGAATTCCCCAGCGGGGCGCGGGTTAATTTGTCTTTTAAAATCAGCAAATGTGTCAAATTTGGGGCTATTTTGGGCGGTTTGGGGCATTTCATCTTTGCTCCACCCCCTGCTGGATCTGCAGTGGCCATAAACTAAGACAAGCTACTTGAAAAGCCCGTGAGCGCTCAACATTTTCAACTGGATGTTTTATTCGTTGCTATTTTCTGAAGTTGTTTTTCCAAACTTATGACGGATCGTTTCGCGTAAAGCCCCTCCACACTCCATAGTCTACACATCAGTGACTGTGAATTACCTCGCATTTATGTGCTTCCAATGTAATATGTCACAAACGTGAGCAATTGGGACAACGTAAAATGTTGACGTTCCGCGTTGCCTCTTATTGATTGTGTTGCTGCTGGGACCTTCAAGGTACCTTGTGCGTGCATCTAAAAAAAAACATTGGTGCGGACCACGCACCGACGGGGTCCGCACCAAGTTCGAACCGACCGGGGGGGGGGGGGGTGGATACCCGCCCGTGACGTGGGTGGGGGGGGGGGGGTGGATACCCGCCCTTCTAAGACGGGGGCAGGTATCCCCCCTATAATACGGGAGGGGGGGGGGGGGGTACCCGCCCCTATAACACGGGGGTGGTGGATATCCACCCCTATAAGACGGGGGGTGGATATCCACCCCTTTAAGACGAGGGGGTAGATACCCACCCCTATAAGACGGGGGGGGGGGGGTGGATATCCACCCCTATAAGACGGGAGGGGGGGGGGGAGGATACCCTCCCCTATAAGACGGGGGGATACTCACCCCTATAAGACGAGGGGGGTTGATACCCACCCATATAAGACGGTGGGTGGATACCCGCCCATATAAGACGAGGGGGGGGGGTGGATACCCGCCCCTATATGACGGGGGGGGGGGTGTGTGTATATCCACCCCTATAAGACGTGGTGGATACCCGTCCCTATAAGACGGGGGTGGATACCCGCCCCTATATATCCCGCCCGTGGATACCCGCCCGCGAATCATTTAGCTGCCCCAAGGATGCAGCCAACTTGGCGCTGTTGATACAAAATAAGCTCCGGCGTCCAACTTTGTTTTGTCTTTGAGGCAGCTTACAAACCAAACAGGGTACGTATATCCTGTTATAAAGGCTCCCATAGCTTATGCAGAAAGTTGTTTGGTGTGGGCATGTTGATGTAGGAGTGGCGGCAGGTAAAGTATACCCTCGTTGTATTTATATGATGTCCCTTATCTTATTTTTCTTCACATAATTCAATAAGTTGAGAGAAGTGAGAGAGAACCACTCAGCTTTGGCATACCACTCCAGACCAAACATTGCAATGCCAATGCATGGGATAAGAATGTTAGGAATGCCTCTCCAAACTCCAAAGTGATTGCTAGGCACTTATATTGTCATAAATCTACCAATTAATAAAATTCCACATGTTCATATGTATGGGTAAATAAGGATATTTGTCAATCATGCTTATAGGGCTATAATCTTCGGATACATCCTAACCTCAGACTTTTCATGCTATCAGACTAGAGTACAGACAATACAGATGAACAGTGTGTTAGTGAGTCTGTATTGCTTACATTCTGATAACATGACAAGTCTGAGGTTAGGATATGTCCGGGGGTACATCAGTTCATGGTATTGTCTCAATTATGTTTTTGTTTTGCCCTAATTATTTACTTGATGGGTTATGCTAGAGCACAACCTGTCACTTAACCAATAATGAGTTGAATTATATCAATCCAGTTAAATAATAGTTTTTTTCTTCACATGATAGGCTAAGAGCTGAACTATATTCTTCCATGTATATTTCGGAATTAACTAGTATTTCTCAAATCACCTCATAACACATTACTGAACTTTGTGCTGCCGCTATGTAAAAATATGGGTATGGTTCTGCAATCTGCAGCCTACTTTTTTCAATGCAATGCTGCCTGAAATGTGTTTAACAACTGTGAGCAAACCATTTAATTATATCAACTTATGTCATATTCCTTACAATCTTGAGTTGAACTGTGAACTGGATCACTATGCTTGCTGAATTGTGTAGATCTTGGTTATAAGTATTATGAAATTGATGAATTATGTTCCAAAACGAAAGACAATTATTGAAATTGAATTATATCAACTTATGACATATTCCTTACAATCTTGATGAGGAGTTTCACCCTCCGGATGATCACTTATTTTTGTAGCTACATGAGTAAAATTCAGATATATTTTCCTTTTTGTATTTGTGTTACCTCTTCACAAGTTTTTTTCGGCAGTTGCGTTACCTCTCTGCATGTATTCAAAACGTAATTTCAGAACACTGTGCAACGTACAGCGACAAACACAAACAAATTAGTTAGATAGCTCGAAACAAGGTCTAATGAAAGCACTAAGTCATTATTTTAGGTCAGGTCATTTAGGTCATTGAGGTCACCAGAGGTCAACAAAACTAAAGTTTAGGCCCATATATGGGTGTCCTTACCAAAAGCCGTCTATATCTGGAGAACAAAAAGAGCTAGCGACGCGCGAAAAAACGTCCGAAAGAGAATTTAATTTGTTGTCATTCAGGCTTCATAAGATTTCATCTCGGGTCAATAGCTAGCTCAGGGAAGGCCATCGGACGTAAAACATTCTGGAAATCGCGGAGTTGTTTTTAGGGAATAACTTTTGAGATACGCATGATAAAGTGGTACCGACAGTTTTCACCATTGTGTTTCTCTGTCGAGACGCATCGAATGGTATATCGGATGATCATGACCTAGTTAGGTCATATTAAAAAATTGACCTGTTCTGTGCTCAGGTCAAGGTCAGATCAAGTTCAAATTTTGCATCAATCAACGTGTCTCGACCAGCGAAACACAAGGTTGATAACTCCATCACTCTACCTTTATTTTGCAAAGAGTTTTTGAAGAAAAAACACACGTGACCTCTTGGGTCACCTAAGTTGACCTCGTAGAGGTCACATAACAAAATGTGATTTGGGTCTTTTCATTTGGCACAAGAATGGTGTAGGTATCTGGTCAAAACTGGTCAAATTTAAGCGTTTTCTGTGGATTTCTACGTGTTTTTATTTTCTCCATTTACTTATAATGGAAGTTTACAAAATCGAACTGACCTAAGGTCACCGAAATTACAAATTCGAGGTATACGAATTGTAGGTTCCTATGGCCTAATTGAATCTTGTGAGTTTCAAATCGCTCGGTCAATCACTTTGGCACGACCACAGACTTTCAAAAACTTGCTTGGAGGTGGGATCACTTAACGTGACCTGTTGACCTGACCTGTGATAGCTCGATATAAAAAATGGCACACAATGTGGGTGATTGCTCCCCAAAGAGTTACGCCAAGTTTGGCGGCGCTGCGTGCTGATGTTTCCCAATATTTACGAAAACCTCAGGGGACGGATATCCGCCCCTACGTCGGTGCGCGTGTTAATACTTCCACATCATGGTGCCAACAGGGATCAGTTGCCGCACATTATTTTGGATCAGACTATGAACTTATCAGTCAATCTAAGCATAGGTTCTGTTCAACATGGGCCTGTCCGACGTTTTATTGCGACTATTTAGGGGTTTGGAAAAATATAGTGGCCTAAATCCGAGGATATACCATTTCGCGCCATTTTTTTTTTTTGGGGGGGGGTAGTTTTAACCGAGGGGCTCCTCGGGGATGCTGTCCCCTCCCCCTTGACGAAGGTCTGGCTGCACCCGTGATTGTGGTTTGCTTATGAAATATATATTTCTGGCTGCTGCCCCCCCCCCCCACATGGGGCAAATAGCTAGCGCCGAAATGGCTTGGAGCCCACCATGTCAGAGTGAAATATTCAGAGTTTTGGTGTTTAAGTGGCTCGGCTTCATCAGCGTCAATCTCCATTGTTATTTAAATCAGCACACCGTTCACTGAGGAGGGGACACGCATTGCCTCCTTGACGAACATGCGTAATGGCAAAGGACGAGAATATCGGATTGATGCAGCCCTCTTACCAGCCGATCGCTTCATGATGAACTGTTGCTAAGTCGAGACTCATTTTACTATAAATACACGAACACAGCGGGACTTTATTTCACCATACGTGGATAGTTTAACGACATGGATTCTCTCACCAATCAACCCGCAACAACATCACCAATATTCTCAGTGTCCCAAACACAAATAGCGTCCTTTCAAACAATATCAAGTGGGCCTCGGGCGTGCTAGTTTCCATTTGTCTGTCGCGCACCACAGACGGCGCTGACACATTCTCCATCGCTGCCGCCGCAGTCAATGATGGGCGCCTGAGCCGGTCCTGCTCTGACAGCACGCTGTCAAACGGTGTCAATTGCCAAACACACACGATTTACGAAGGGCATCATGTTGCCGTTTATCTCCGGACGTTTCACTACGCTGCGCTCCCATACATCTACGGCCAAACTTCAATATCGGCCGGGGATAAATCTGATCCGAGATCCGCAGCGCGATGCCATGAGCTGGTCGGCGCCGCATTCGAGCCTGCTCAGAGGCGTTCAACGGTCAGATTCGAACAGCAGGTTTCAGCAGTACAAAACGGAACCGGGCGATCCACTGGAATAGCTTCCATCGAACAGCAGGTTTCAGCAGTACAAAACTGAACCGGGCGATGCGCTGGAATAGCTTCCAGAAGCTTTATGACTTTATGAGTGTATGAATGCGATAATGATCTTATTTGGACGAAGGTTCCGCGGCGTGGATAGATACAGTCACATTATGGTGACGAGCTGGGCAAGTACAAAATCTAACAATATTGTGTAGCACTGTTGAATCTCGTGCAAGCCAGGAGTAGGATGACAGGCATTCGGCCTGGAAATGACCAACAGTTTAAGCACGCCTTGGCGTTCCAATCTCACGAAGCGCGCTCTCAACGTTGTCTGGAATAATACAAGTCGGAATGTGAATGACCATTGTACATCGCCGGCAAAACAGCTCATTTAGTTAACAAAGAAGCTCTTGGAGACCAACAGCATCACGGCTGTACACATACCACACAATTCCACACACGACCAACAGCTTTAGCACGTTTCCTTTCCTAACTACTTCGTTCCCTCTCGGTTGTTCACACTTAATCATTCCATTAACTAAGGAGAACGGTATAGCCAGGACATCGGCGCCAATCCGCCTCACTTCCGCTGCCACCGGAAGTGACATTTCCGGTCCACAGAGCGCCGGCCGAGGACGAGACACCGCCGCCTCTCGGACCATCAGCTGATCAGTGGAGGCGCGCTCCGCCGCTGTACCGTCCGGTACCCAATGTCTGTCAGCTGATCAGTGGAGGCGCGCTCCGCCGCTGTACCGTCCGGTACTCAGTGTCTGTCAGCCGATCAGTGGAGGTGCGCTCCGCCGCTGTACCGTCCGGTACCCGGTGTCTGTCAGCTGATCAGTGGAGGCGCGCTCCGCCGCTGTACCGTCCGGTACTCAGTGTCTGTCAGCCGATCAGTGGAGGTGCGCTCCGCCGCTGTACCGTCCGGTACCCAGTGTCTGTCAGCTGATCAGAGGAGGCGCGCTCCGACGCTGTACCGTCCGGTACCCAGTGTATATCAGCTGATCAGAGGAGGCGCGCTCCGCCGCTGTACCGTCCGGTACCCAGTATCTGTCAGCTTATCAGTGGAGGCGCGCTCCGCCCGGCCGGTGATACGGCCGGTGACACCAGTGGTGTCCGGGCACCGTTCGAGGACACCTAACGCTGTCGGTACCGGTACGCCAATGGTCACCTCACTCGGCCGCCAGTCCCGCCGGTGACGACACGACACAATAGTTGAAGCCACAGAGTTCGCAGACGGTCCACAGTAGTTCGCACTTCACAGTAACGGCCGCTGACTCCGTCTCGCCTCAGTCTGCTCACCGCACTCAATAATAGTCCCGCTCTCTGCCACACCAGCGTCCACCAGTCCCGGCAGACTGCTCTCACCGCACTCAATAATAGTCCCGCTCCCTACCACACCAGCGTCCACCGGTCCCGGCAGACTGCTCTCACCGCACTCAATAATAGTCCCGCTCTCTGCCACACCAGCGTCCACCGGTCCCGGCAGACTGCTCTCACCGCACTCAATAATAGTCCCGCTCTCTGCCACACCAGCGTCCACCGGTCCCGGCAGACTGCTCTCACCGCACTCAATAATAGTCCCGCTCCCTACCACACCAGCGTCCACCGGTCCCGGCAGACTGCTCTCACCGCACTCAATAATAGTCCCGCTCTCTGATGCACACCTGCGTCCACCGGTCCCGGCAGACTGCTCTCACCGCACTCAATAATAGTCCCGCTCTCTGCCACACCAGCGTCCACCGGTCCCGGCAGACTGCTCTCACCGCACTCAATAATAGTCCCGCTCTCTGCCAGACCAGCGTCCACCGGTCCCGGCACCGCCACGCTAAATCGCTGTCAGCGGTCTCTTCTGAGCCGCCAGCACCCGGCCCTGCTGAGGTGACGTCAGCGACGGTCCTGTGACGTCACTGTCAGGTGTGACGTCACCGTCAGGTGTGACGGCACTCGGTCCGGACGCGGTATAGCGCAGGCGGGCTTTAGATCAGCCACCGCGCCGTCGCCATGGCAACGAGCGTCAGACAGGCCGATAGCGAGCTGCTGCCGTTGGTCTGCATTGCTGCCGGCTTCTCTCCTGGAAATAAACGGGAGCTGACGGGCCGGCCACGAGACGGGGCACACTCACACAGAAACACAGCCCGCTCACAGAGAAACACACAGAAACACACTCAAACACAACCCACTCATAGAGAAACACAGAGAAACACAACCAGATTACACAGAACATACAGAAATGTACCCCATTCAGAGAGAAACACATAGCAACCAGGGGCGGATACAGGGGACGTCCCCTCCGCGCCGGGTGCGCCCCCCTCCGCGCCGAAGACGCGGAATGACCTCGTAAGCAGACCAATTTCCGCGTCCAAGGTGCGGAAATAGGCCTGCTTACAGGGTTTGATATCTGACGTTTGCTGCACTCAGATCAGGAGCCGCCCTCAGGCTAGGTGCCGCCCCTGGCCAGGTGCCGCCCTCAGGCCAGGTCCTGCCCTAATGACGGCCACCGGCTAATGACGGCGCCCCTCTGGCGAGTGACGGCGCCCCTCCGGCCAGTGAGGACGCCCTTCCGGCCAGTGACGGCGCTCTTGCGGCCAGTGACGGTGTCCCCGGCCAGTGACGGCGCCCCTCCGGCTAATGACGGCGCCCCTCTGGCCAGTGACGGTGCCCCCTCTATCCAGTGATGGCGCCCCTCTGGCCAGTGACGACACTCTTGCGGCCAGTGACAGCCTATCTTCGGCCAGTGACGGCGCCCTTCCTGCTAATGACGGCGCCCCTCCGGCTAATGACGGCGCCACACAAGCAAATGACGGCGTCCATCCGGCCAGTGACAGCGCCCCTCCAGCCAATGACGGCGCCCCTCCGGCCAGTGACAGCGCCCCTCCGGATAATGACGGCGTCCATCCGGCTAATGACGGCGCCCCTCTGGCCAGTGACAGTGCCTCTCTGGGCAGTGACGGCACCCCTCTGGCCAGTGACGACACCCCTTCGGCCAGTGATGGCGCCCCTCCGGGCAGTGACGGCCTCTCTCCGGCCAGTGACAGCGCCCCTCCGCACTCGAATATGCGCGCTGCTGACGAAAATGCGTGCTACTGACGGACGACATACCTACATGTGAGAGTGCTTTCGAAATAAATTCAGTCTCATTTTGTCTTGTTTTGATTTTTGTTTTCTCGAAAAAATAAACTGTAAATGAGTAAGCGTAAGATAATTTGTCCTTTTTGCAGGAAAATGTTATGTTATTAATTAACCTTCGGTTCGACGCTCGCTATTTGCTCCTGACTGGGGTGGTCTGCGACCGGTGGCAGCGGTCGCACTCAAGGTCAAGTGACGTCAGTGAGCGGGGCGGACCGTGTCCAGGTATGTCGGGCACGTAAAACTTTCGTCTCAATTCTGCCGGCCAACAGGAATTGCACGATCGGGTGGTGAGTTCAGGACCTGCGCAACAAGCTCTGCTTAGCGTGGGTCCTGACCTCGGAAATCTATCCATACAAAAATATTCGGACTACATTTTTTTTTAAAAAACTTTGGCGCCCTTGTAGGCCGATGGCGCCCCCCCCCAGACGGTGAAAATGCCGCCCCCCTGAGTCAGCCGCCCCCTTCGGAAAATCCTAGATCCGCCCCGGATAGAAACGCAAAGAAACGCAATCCAATCACTGGAAAACACAAACCGAGGCATACAAAACAAAACTCGCTCATGGAAAACACGCAAAAACGTTGACCAAAACAAAGTCTTTCTAAGGTTTTAAGCAACATATATTCCCAAGTATCTTCTTCTTTCTGAATATTTATTTTCATTTGTCTATGATATTTAGCGAGTTGCTTTTGATGACTTTTTCTAATTTTCTTACCGTTATCATTGCTATTCTTAGAAAGGATGCAACCTGTATCCTTTCATTTTGAACTTTTCGCACATTAACATTTGGAAACACCAAATGCGCTTCATGCCGTTGACTACTGAACACACGTGGGGATTTGTCTCCAAATTGTGTTACTCTGCCCTATGAGTATTTTCGGTACCTACCTTTCAGCACGTGCACCTTCACGGTGGCCACCTTGGCGTTTGAGGGGCTGCAGGTGTAGATACCAGAGTCCTGGACCCGGGCGCTCTGTATCATCAGGTACGAGTTGGTGGTGGTGGAGCGCTCACTGACGACCGTCACTCGGCCCGGAGGGGAGCTGTAGTTCACCGCCTGCAGGGCAATCGAGCCTTAGTCATGCTACCAGTGCTGGTACAGGTGACATATCAAACATTTGCAAGAATCCTGTAACAAACACCGAACAGAACAGAAGAATACTCAGATTCATTGTAAGTTTTAGCTAAATTGTTATTGATGGGTCCAATTGTGCAGGAAATTATTAAACCATCTGATTCCATGCAGGACTTTGATAGTGTTGAACAGTAACATTATTCCTGATTTTTTTTTCTCTCTCTCCAATGTCTGGGTACAATGTTAGTAATAGGTAAGATCTTACAACCCTACTTAATACGACCACAATCGTTTTGGAATGCCATTTCACAAGCTTCCCAAAACATGGTTGGTCTCAGTAGTGGAGAATGATCTTTTCACTAGGTTTGAAAATCGATATTTGTCTGGAAAAAGAAAGGGCCAAGCAATATTTATTTACGTAATAAGCGCAATGCCCAGCCACTCCCGACTGCGACTAACCACTGTTGGACTGTGCCGCAGAACACAAACAAGTAGGTAGACTGTGCCGCAGAACACAAACAAGTAGGTAGACTGTGCCGCAGAACACAAACAAGTAGGTAGACTGTGCCGCAGAACACAAACAAGTAGGTAGACTGTGCCGAAGAACACAAACAGCTAGGTAGACTGTGCCGCAGAACACAAACAAGTAGGTAGACTGTGCCGCAGAACACAAACAAGTAGGTAGACTGTGCCGTAGAACACAAACAAGTAGGTAGACTGTGCCGCAGAACACAAACAAGTAGGTAGACTGTGCCGCAGAACACAAACAAGTAGGTAGACTGTACCGCAGAACACATACAAGTAGGTAGACTGTGCCGCAGAACACAAACAAGTAGGTAGACTGTGCCGCAGAACACAAACAAGTAGGTAGACTGTGCCGCAGAACACAAACAAGTATGTAGACTGTACCGCAGAACACAAACAAGTAGGTAGACTGTACCGCAGAACACAAACAAGTAGGTAGACTGTGCCGCAGAACACAAACAAGTAGGTAGACTGTGCCGCATAACACAAACAAGTAGGTAGACTGTGCCGCAGAAAACAAACAAGTAGGTAGACTGTACCGCAGAACACAAACAAGTAGGTAGACTGTACCGCAGAACACAAACAGGTAGGTATACTGTGCCGCAGAACATAAACAAGTAGGTAGACTGTACCGCAGAACACAAACAGGTAGGTAAACTGTGCCGCAGAACACAAACAAGTAGGTAGACTGTGCCGCAGAACACAAACAAGTAGGTAGACTGTGCCGCAGAACACAAACTATAGGTATGTAGACTGTGCCGCAGAACACAAACAAGTAGGTAGACTGTGTCGCAGAACACAAACTACAGGTAGGTAGACTGTACCGCAGAACATAAGTTACAGGTAGGTAGACTGTGCCGCAGAATACAAATTACAGGTAGGTAGACTGTGCCGCAGAATACAAATTACAGGTAGGTAGACTGTGCCGCAGAACACAAATTACAGGTAGGTAGACTGTACCGCAGAACATAAGTTACAGGTAGGTAGACTGTGCCGCAGAAAAAAATTACAGGTAGGTAGACTGTGCCGCAGAATACAAATTACAGGTAGGTAGACTGTGCCGCAGAACACAAATTACAGGTAGGTAGACTGTGCCGCAGAACACAAATTACAGGTAGGTAGACTGTGCCGCAGAACGCAAATTACAGGTAGAACTGGTACAGGTAGCAAATTACTGTACGGCAGAACACTTATGTTATGCGGAACAGTCTACCAGCAGATAAATGGCGACAGTCCAGGGCCGGCGCCACAGGGAGGGGGGGGGGGGGGGGGGGGGGGCAGGAGGGGCAGCTGCCCCTCCAACCGCCATCTGGGCCCTTTTCGGTCAGCCTGGCGGGCGGACGAGCTGAATGCTCTCTGACTGTCTCGGGGCGCGATGAAGCAGCACAAGTGCAACGCTGTGGCAGTCTGCCAAGTGCCATGTCCATCAGGAGACGCGCGTGGTTCCTCATCGGAATATGGCGCGCGAATATACGTCCCTGAACGGTGCTTGTCGTTCCACCTACGATACGTTTTTATATCATCGGAGATCAGGCACATAGACAAGGTGGGCAGCGGGTGCCCCCCCCCCCCCCTCCCTGGAGGGCAGGAGGGCCCTTTTCGGCGCGCTGCACGCGCCCGCGCGCGAAGCGCGGTATCATGAGTTCTTTACCACGCGAAGCCGTGGTCTTTGGAGAGTTTAGAGCACTTCAGAGGCGCTTTAGGGCCACCAGGACCCTCTCTGAAAGACCAGAGGGCCCCTTGAACAATCAATATAGCCCTGTGCATGTCAGAGGGGCCCCTGGCCAGACTGAAAAGGCCCCTGAGCGGGTCAGAGGGCTCGCTGAACACGTCGAATAGACCCCTAGCCTGCACAGAGAGGCCCCTGGGCAGGTCGAGAGACCCCTGAACATATCAGCGGGGTGACAAAGCGGTCAGCGCAGTCCCTTGCCAGGTGATAAGGGCCCCTGAGCAGGTTGGAGGGCCCCTGTACAGACTAGAGTGCCCCTGGGAAGTTACAAGGACTCCTGTGCAGGTCAGAGAGCCCCTGATCAGACCGAAAGGGCCCCTAGATGGGTCAGAAGGACCCCTGAACATGCCAAATGGGCCCTTAGTCAGCATGGAGGGTCCCCAGGGCAGGTCGGAGGACCCTCGGAGAATGTTCTGCCCTGTCCGCCCCTGTAGCTCAGTTGGAAGAGTGTCGGCCTTCTGACCTCACCCGGTAGTGGCAGCCCGGGTTTGAGTCGCTTCGGCGCTCGCTATTTGCCCCTGACTGGGATGGCCTGTGGCCGGTGGCAGCGGTCACACTCAAGGTCAGTTGACGTCAGAGGGCGGGGCAGACTGTGTCCAGGAATGTCGGGCACGTACAACTTTCGCTTCTAAATTCTGCCGGACGCCAGGAATTGCCTGATCGGGTGGTAAGGTCAGGGCCTGCGCAACGCTATGCTTAGCGCGGGGCCTGACCTCGGAAATCCATCCATTCAAAAACATTCGGACTAATATTAAAAAAAATGTAACAAGGCGACAAAGCAGCCAGCACAGTCCCTTGCCAGGTCGGAAGGGCCCCCTAGAAGGCGTGAGGGCCCCTGGAGAGACCAGAGGGCTCCTGGAAAGTTCAAAGGGCCTCTGTGCAGATCGGAGGGGCTCCTGATCAGACCAAAAGGACCTCTGAGCGGGTAAGAAGGGCCCCTAAACATGCCGAATTGGCCCCTAGCCATCACGGAGGGGCCCCAGGACAGGTCGGAAGGCCCCTTGAACATGTCGGCAGGGCGACAGCCAGCGCAGCCAGCGCAGTTCGACCGGAAGAGTCGCTGGGCAGATCGGATGGGTTCCTGGGCAAGTCAGAGGGGCCCCTGTCTAGACCGAAAGGGTCCCTGGACCGGTCGGAAGGACCTTTGGACATGCCGGATGAGTTACTAGCCAGGCTGGAGGGGCCCCTGAGAAGGTCGGAGGGGCCCCTGAGCATGTCGGCAGGGCGACAAAGCAGCCAGTGCAGTCCCTGGCCAGGTCAGAAGGACCTCTGGACAGGCCGAGAATGGCCCCTTGACACACAAGAGGGGCTTCTTGGAAGGTCAGAGGAGTCCCTGGTCAGACCGGAAGGACCAAAAGCACGTAGATATCCCAGATGAAGATTAAATACAAAGAGGACTTACTCCACAAGAAAAATATTAAAAGCGGAGCTTTCAGGTATTATTGTAACACGCTTCGTCAGGGTATTACAATATACCCGAAAGCTCCGATTTCAATTTTTCTTGTAGAGTAAGCCCACTTTGTATTTTATATAAATATGACCCACTCTACATCATGTCTTTTCGCTTCGCGGATCCCAGATGAGTCCCTGAACACGAACAGGTCGGAAGGGCGTTGAAAAGATCGGAGGGGCACTACACGATCTGAAGGTACACTGGGCCTTCAACAGTAAGAATGCAGTTGTCCAGGGAATACAACTCAAAATTTTCGCGCCGCTCCGCGGCGCAATTTAACCGCAAAGTCAATTATATGCGGGTTAGAAAAAATAGGCCCGTTTCTTGGCGCATGTATGTGTTATATTGCTACTTTCCTATATAACTGGGCAAAATAGTTCACTAGCACTTTTTTACCGCACTTTAAAACGCACAATATAACATTTTTAGAGGTCTGCACCATACGCAATGTGACGCATTGATGAGAAGGTATATCCAGGGCATATGATTCAAAACTTTCGCGCCGCTCCGCGGCGCAAATTGTTTAAGAGTTCCAGGTCTTAAG
>JAXIVJ010016255.1:0-20000 GCA_036785665.1 Chirona hameri
CGGAGCGAAGTAAATACACAGTAGCGTGCACAATATGCTGCCGGGTAGCAAAGGAAAGACCTTGACACGCGAATACACAATCAATGCGACACAATAGCCATAGGAAAATCAATACAAATCGACACACCAGACACTAAAGCTGTGGAGAGCAGCAACAACAAAACACTACATGCCTTTCCAAAAGATAACTCATATCAACTCAACAGCTAGGCCAGTGTTCCCGAGAACAGGGATCTGGATTTAAAAAAAAAAAACACCACCCCACCCCACCCCAGCCCGCCCTCCACCGCACCTCCGTACCGAATCACCGCACAAAGGTCCTACCACCCTTGGCACACGGCCAGCGGGCGCGTGCAGACCGAGTGGACGTGACCCCGGCCCGGCGATAGCAGCCGGCCGGCTGGGGCGGGACAGTCAGCGAGGTGCACTCAGGTCAGCGGCGGAATCAGCTTCGCGGCTTGGGGGGAGTCACGCACCGCCGTCTCGCCCAACCGCACTCGGAGACACTGGTCGCGACACGGGTCCTTTCAGTCATCAACGGGTGTGGGCGGTCCGTCTGCAGACTTGGAGACTTTTGCCTGGGTGCGCTTGGCCTCCCTCCGTGAGTGAGTGTCTCGTGGCTCACGGGATGGCCCTCCCTCCTCGATCGCTGGCGCCGCCACTGCGCTCCGGGCCGGCACCGCCACCGCGCCCGGGGCCGGGGTCGCCGCGCCAGCTGGGGCCGCGGACGAGTCGGTCTCTCCTGCAGGGGCGGAGGCAGCGCCGTCCGCGCGAAGGGCAGCCAGGACGTCGGGATCGTCTCCAGCGATCTTGTAAAGGTCGGTGAGTGAGTTGAGTTGAGGGGTACAGTGGGGGTCGTCACAACACCAACACCGGTCGACCGGGGTACAGTGGGGGTCGTCACAACACCAACACCGGTCGACCGGGGTACAGTCGGGGCCGTCACAACACCAACACCGGTCGACCGGGGTACAGTCGGGACCGTCACAACACCAACACCGGCCGACCGGGGTACGGTCGGGGCCAAACAAAGCAAATATCCATGTCCTGTGTCCTGTTGTTCATGGTAAACAAAGCATATTACTATTGCTTAATAATCAATCACCGGCCCGACGCTGGTCAGTGGCCGTTTATAGTTACTATTGCTTAATAATCAATCACCGGCCCGACGCTGGTCAGTGGCCGTTTATAGTGTGGCAATTACAGCTGATAGCACGCAGTCATACAGGGGCAGACGAATAAAACACGGAAGTCCTCGTTCTGTCGTTCGAAACGTATATTCATCCATTTCACGGCCCATGGCCACCTCCGCATGCATCGCGACGCAGTCTCTCCTCGATAGCCGTAGTTCGCAGGTTTCGCCGCTAGGTGGCCTCGCAGCCGCTGATAGGTCGCTGGAATCGGGCGAGTATCCTATCCATTTATAATTCATCGATGGCCTAGGAAAGAAATATCACAGTAGAGAGAAATACGCAGAGTAGCAATGAATGATAGCAGAAAACAAACATTGCAAAATCAAAAGTATTTATAAACGTAAGTCTTTACTTTTGATGGTAGTTTAACTGATTAACTGAACACAAAAAAAGACGGAAGTATACCTTGCTTCCATTAAAAATAAAACTGCTTTCAAACGTGTTTGATTTTTTATTCAGTTAGATATAGTTGATCACCATGTTCAAAATGTGTAGTGCCTGGAGAGTGGAGCCCCATTAGAGCTGCGGCTTTTGGGCAATTACTGCACACTGTTCAGTACCTACTATCTACTCATCGCGTCATTCAGCCTCTGAACAACTATTAACTGCCTGCCTGCGCATTATGAGGGCCAACTTTCGGGATTGAGGGCCCCATAAACCATAGACCAACTGAGGGCCCACAGACCAACTGAGGGCCCACAGACCAACTGAGGGCCCACAGACCAACTGAGGGCCCACAGACCAACTGAGGGCCCACAGACCAACTGAGGGCCCACATACCAACTGAGGGCCCACAGACCAACTGAGGGCCCACAGACCAACTGAGGGCCCACAGACCAACTGAGGGCCCACAGACCAACTGAGGGCCCACAGACCAACTGAGGGCCCACAGACCAACTGAGGGCCCACAGACCAACTGAGGGCCCACAGACCAACTGAGGGCCCACAGACCAACTGAGGGCCCACAGACCAACTGAGGGCCCACATACCAACTGAGGGCCCACAGACCAACTGAGGGCCCACAGACCAACTGAGGGCCCACAGACCAACTGAGGGCCCACAGACCAACTGAGGGCCCACAGACCAACTGAGGGCCCACAGACCAACTGAGGGCCCCATAAACCATAAACCAACTGAGGGCCCACAGACCAACTGAGGGTCCCGCAAACCTACTGAGGGCCCACAGGCCAACTGAGGGCCCCATAAACCATAGACCAACTGAGGGCCCACAGACCAACTGAGGGTCCCGCAAACCTACTGAGGGCCCACAGACCAACTGAGGGCCCCATAAACCATAGACCAACTGAGGGCCCACAGACCAACTGAGGGTCCCGCAAACCTACTGAGGGCCCCAATGACTGACTGATAGCTACCTTTCCAGGCCCACCGAAGGACCCACAAACCAACAGAGCGATATAAGCCCACTGAGGGTCATTGTACTTACTGAGGGCCCCATATACTGACTGAGGTCCCCACAGGTTCTTTGAGAGCCTCATAAACCAACTGAAGGGCCCATAGGCCAACTTAGAGCCCAATAGACTGATTGAGCGCCCCACAGACCTACTAAGGGCCCCATAGACCGACTAAGCGCACCACAGACCCACTGAGTGCCCCACATACCGACTGAGGGACCCGCAGACCGACTGATAGTCTCAGCCATTCAGGTCACTGAGGGACCCACAGACCGTTTGAGGTCCCCATAGACCAACTGAAGGGCCCCAAATACCAACTGAAGGCCTCATAGACCGACTGAGGGCCCCGAACCTGACTGCAAGCTACCTACACAGGCCCACTGAGGGCCCCACAAGCCAACTGAGACCATTCCAGACCCTTTGAGTGTCAATGGATCGACTGATGACCCCAGGCCCATACACCGACTGAGGGCCCCATAGGCCGACTGAGGGCCCCGCAGATCGACTAAGGGCCCCGCATACCAGCTGAGGGCCCACACACCGATTGAGTGTCTCATTTTCCAAAGACCGGCTGAGAACGACCCAGGTCACTGAGGGCCCACAGACCGACTGAGAGCCACGCAGGGCACTGAGGGCCCACACACCATTTGAGGGCCTAATCGACCAATTGGGCGCCCAATAAACCGACTGAGGGTCCTGCAGACCGACTGAGGGCCCCAAGGACTGACTGATAGCTACCTTTCCAGGCCCACCGAAGGTCTCACAAACCAACTGAGAGCGATCTAAGCCCACTGAGGGTCCATGTACTTACTGAGGGCCCCATATACTGACTGAGGTCCTCACAGGCTGTTTGAGAACCTCATACACCAACTGAAGGGCCCAATAGGCCGACTTAGGGCCCCATAGACCTACTGAGGGCCCCAAAGACTGACTGATAGCTACCTACCCAGGCCCACTGAGGGCCCACATACCAACTGAGAGCCTTCTAGGCCCTGAGGGCCAATGGACCGACTCATGACCCCAGACCCATATATCGACTGAGAGACCCATAGACCGACTGAGGGCCCCGCAGACCAACTGAGGGTCCCGCAAACCTACTGAGGGCCCCAATGACTGACTGATAACTACCTTTCCAGGCCCACCGAAGGACCCACAAACCAACTGAGAGCGATCTAAGCCCACTGAGGGCCCATGTACTTACTGAGGGCCCATATACTGACTGAGGTCCCCACAGGCTGTTTTAGAACCTCATAAACCAACTGAAGGGCCCCATAGGCCAACTTAGAGCCCAATAGACTGACTGAGCGCCCCACATATTTATTTGACATCAGCTGAACACTCCACAACAAGCGTGGCTATTACGTGTCATTGTCATGAAGTTAGAACAGATGGATTAAGTCAAGGTACTTACATACAAGCACACGCACACCGCACACATACTGATATTTACAAGTGTCACATATTCCGCGTACTGACTCGCTGGTCACGCATTACGCACATGCGTCTTTGCGGCTCGTTTAAATGCTGCTGGCGTCAATCGCATCGCGTCGCCGGGCATAGCATTGAGCACAGATGTTGCCTGACATAAAAACGATCGCTTGCCTGCCGCCGTTCTCATCGGGGGCGGCCGCAGCAGCCGGTCCTGCCGGGTGGTACGATCACCCGCTCGTGAGTCAGCGTACGTCACAAACTGAGTAGCGAGTTCCGTG
Source organism: Chirona hameri (assembly GCA_036785665.1). Classification (NCBI taxonomy): domain Eukaryota; kingdom Metazoa; phylum Arthropoda; class Thecostraca; order Balanomorpha; family Balanidae; genus Chirona; species Chirona hameri. The sequence continues at coordinate 4,315 of JAXIVJ010016255.1, forward strand.
GGCTCGCCAAGTACACACATCTTGTGGGCAAGAATGGCCACCTGAAGATGGTACATCTCATGAGCTGTGAGCAGGCCCAGGTCACCCCGCGCGCGAGACACGTGGTCAAACTTACGGAGCCCTGTCACGACTCGGGTGGCAAAATTCACGACTTTCATAAGTCTGTCGTCGTTTGAGACCGAGCCGTTTCCGCACACCGGAAGACAGTATCTCACGCGCGAGATGACCAAGGCCTGCACCACTGACAGCATGGCGCGCCGCGGGAGGAAGGCCCTCAGGTGGCGGAGACCGATCAGGAGGCCGATGCATTTGTGCACCACGTCACTAACGTGCGCGTCCCAGCTGAGGTGACGGTCGAACGTGACGCCTAGGTTCTTAACGCACCGGCTCTCCTTCACGGTCTCACCACCGACCCGCACGCTGACAGGGGAGAGGTCGCGGGTGTTCTGACGGGTGCCAAGGAGAAGGATTTCCGTTTTGGATGTGTTGAGTTTAAGTCCGTGGGCATGGAACCACGATGCTAGGGAAGATAAGGTAGACTCCACGCGTAGGATAAGTGCAGGAAGGTTGTGCTTGGTGTCGGACATAAGGATTTGGGTATCGTCAGCGTACTGGGTCACATGAGCGTCCGGCGCGTGCAGGCTGAGGTCGTTGGCGAAGATAGTGAATAACAGGGGACCTAGGACTGACCCTTGGAAGACTCCCATGGTGTTGGGAAGAGGTTTTGAAACGACTCTGTCACCGGAAGGAGAAGTGAGACAGATGGACTGAGTATGACCGGAAAGATAGCAGGTAAACCAGGCCGGGTCTACGCCGTGGAGCTGAAGTTTGGATAGGAGTAGAGAATGAGGAATGACATCAAAACATTTACTGAGGTCGAGAAGGCACAGAAGAGAGACACGGCTTCGGTCCATGTTAGAAAAAACATGGTTAGTGACAGAAAGAAGAGCGGTTTCGGTAGAGTGATGGGGGCGAAAGCCGTGTTGGGATGAGGATAGAAGGTGATTGTCGGACATATAGAAGGAAAGTTGCCGCTGCACCAGGCGCTCGACAACTTTGGCCATGGAAGGAATGATGGAAATAGGCCGGTAATTTGAAACTAAGTCAGGATCGCCAGATTTATAGATAGGATGGACCAGGGAGTGCTTCCAAGAATCGGGATAATCACAGGAGATGAGGCAGGTATTGACAACATGGAGTAGGATAGGGCCGATGGCGTCAAAACAGAGGAGAAGGATACGGATACAGATGCCATCAGCACCACACGCACCAGATCGCTTCATGGAGAACACTACCTCCCGCAGCTCACCTAGCGTCACTCCGGTAACCCTGAAACCACAGGCACCGACGCGCGGCAGGCGGCACTGAACGTCGGGGGTCACCCCGGCGCTAGCTAGGCTGGCCGCCACGCGTGGGCCCACGTTCACGAAGAAATCATTCATCTCGTCCGGTGTGGCCGAGGGCAGACGGGCGGTGTCACTCCGCTTACTGGCGATCAGCGGGCGGATGACGCGGTAGAGGGAGCTGCTCCCCTGGGTGCGCAGCCGCTCCTCAATACCGGTCCTGCAGTCTCGCCTGATCGCCGACCTCAGCACCCTGTCCAGCTCGCGGAAGGCCGGCGACCGTCCCTCGCGGCGCAACACGCCCCTCCGCTCGGCCATTAAAGTCAAGGTCGCCGGGGTGACAGGCGGCGCGTCAGGGTTTCTCAGACAGGCAAACCTGAGAGGCGCGTGACGATCGAGCACACGTAGCAGCCGGTGAGAAATATAAGACCACATGTCATGAACGGACGGGCAGCTAAAAACACCGGACCAGTCAACGAGATGCAAGTCATGCAGTAAACTAAAGTGATCAATGCTCTTTAAAAGTCGAGTGCGAATGCGGCGAGATTTCTTACGGCACTTCGGCACACGTAAAAGCACACGAATGAAACAGTGAGGGCTAAAAGCGCAATTCAAAACTCCCACACGCTGTACCATGTCACCGGAATTACAAATTACCACGTCTAAGAGAGAGCCGGACGAGTAGGTCGGTTGATGAACAAATTGTGTCAAATTAAATGAACTGAGCATGTCCAACAGACGGTCTTTCCCAACACTCCCTGAGGTGTCAAGTAGGTTGCAGTTCAGGTCACCCATAATAAAAACAGGTCCCGGATACCTCAGTAAAACACGTTGAAACTGCATCTCCAGTTCGGTGAGGTCCGCATGGACGGCAGCCACTGTACGGCGCGGAGGACGGTAGACAGCGGCGACGCAGAAGTGGGATCCGGACTCGGGCTTAACTCGCATCCACAGCGACTCCAGCCGACAGTCTGCGCAGTCTGGCGCCGGCTGGGGGATGACAGAGGCCGCGTAGCTGTCACGGATCAGCACCGCCACGCCACCGTACCCCGCGTCCCCCGGCCGGTCGGCCCGGTGAAGGGCGTAACCGGGGAATGTGATGAGCCGGGTCGCAGTGGCGGACCGAAGCCAAGTCTCGGTGATTACACAGAAATCGTAGTGATGTCTCATCAGGTACTCATGTTGCAGAGAGACGGTCTTGGGTAGCAGAGACTGGATGTTGATCATCCCAGCCAGAATGTTCCGTCGTTGGCCGCCAGGACCAGACCGCCGCCAGTCACGGCCGCCCCTGCACCCCCGGCGCCTGGCGCCGGCACCGCGCCTGCCACGCCGGGTCACGTGACCGCCCGGGGGCCGGCCAGGGTCAGAGCGGCCGCGGCTGCGGCCGGGCAGAGGCCGGGGCGCCGGCGCCGGTACGGACGGCGTCCGCGAGGTGTGGCGGCAGGACCGACGGCCGAGCTCGTCACGGTGGTGACGCGGCACCAGTGGTGGTGGTGGTGTTCGTGACGTGCCGGCCGGTGGTGGTGATGGTCCAGCAGCCGACACCAGCAGGTAGGTGAGCACCAGGAGCACCAGATGGCGGGCGATGTCCCGGTGCATCTTCGGTCAGGTGCAGCGACGAGGCGATGTTGATGCCGACGTCGATGTCACGGCAGTCACGGTAACTCCTCGACAGTCCAGTCACACACCACGCTGTCACATATCACTCGCACTCACGCAGGATGAGGCACAGCGGCTCGGGAGGGGAGGGAGCGGAGCTCCCGGCGCTGCGGCCGACTGCGGGCGCTGCGCACAGGGAACCTGTGCGTCACAGACATACCTACTAAGGGCCCCATAGACCGACTAAGCGCACCACAGACCGACTGAGGGACCCGCAGACCGACTAATAGTCTCAGTTCCCACAGATCGGCTGAGAACCACCCTGACCCAGGGAGCGTCACAGACCGACTGAGAGCCATCCAGGTCACTGAGGGACCCACAGACCGTTTGAGGTCCCCATAGACTAACTGAAGGGCCCCAAATACCAACTGAAGGCCCCATAGACCGACTGAGGGCCCCAAACCTGAAAGAAAGCTACCTACACAGGCCCACTGAGGGCCCAATAAACCGACTGAGGGCCTCGCAGACCGACTAAGGGCCCCCAAGGACTGACTGATAGCTACCTTTCCAGACCCACTAAAGGCCCGAAAACCAACTGAGAGCGATCTAAGCTCACCGAGGGCCCCATATACTGACTGAGGGCCCACAAACTGTTTGGTAGCCTCATAAACCAACTGAAAGGCCCCATTGACCGACTGAGGGCCCCACAGACCTACCGAGGACCCCAAAGACTGACTGATAACTACCTACCCAGACCCACTGAGGGCCCACAAACCAACTGAGAGCCTTCTAGGCGCTCTGAGGGCCCATGGACCGACTGAGCGCCCCGCAAACCGACTGAGGGCCCCGCAGACCGACTGAGGGCCCGCATACCAGCTGAGATCCCAAAGACCAATTGAGTTTCTCAGTTTCCACAGATCGGCTAAGAACCACCCAGGTCACTGAGGGCCCCACAGACCGGCTGAGAGCCACGCAGGACACTGAGGGCCCCACAGACCGTTTGAGGTCCCCATAGACCAACTGAAGGGCCCCATTACCGACTGAAGGCCCATGTACCGACTGAAGGCCCATGTACCGACTGATGGCCCGAGGCCCATAGACCGACTCGGGGCCCCAAACCTGACTGAAAGCTACCTACACAGGCCCACTGAGGGCCCAATAAACCGACTGAGGGCTCCGCAGACCGACTGAGGGCCCCAAGGACTGAATGATAGCTACCTTTCCAGGCCCACTGAAGGCCCCGCAAACCAACTGAGAGCGATTTAAGCCCACTGAGGGCCCCATATACTGACTGAGGGCCCCACAGACTGTTCGAGAGTCTCATAAACCAACTGAAAGGCCCCATTGACCGAATGAGGGCCCCACAGACCTGCTGGGGGCCCCACAGATTTACTGGGGCCCCACAGACCTACTGAGGGCCCCCAAGACTGACTGATAGGTGATAGCTACCCAGGCCCACTGAGGGTCCCACAAACCAACTGAAAGCCTTCTAGGCCTTCTGAGGGCCCATGGACCGACTGATGACCCCAGGCCCATAGACCAAATGAGTGCCCCATAGACCGACTGAGGGCCCTACAGATCGACTGATGGTCCCGCATACCAGCTGAGAGCCCACAGACCAATTGAGTTTCTCAGTTTCCACAGATCGGCTGAGAACCACCCAGGTCACTGAGGGCCCCACAGACCGTTTGAGGTCCTCATATGACCCATTACCGACTGAAGGCCCCATGTACCGACTGAAGGCCCCATAAACCGACTGATGGCCCAGGCCCATAGATCGACTGAGAACCCCGCAGACCGACTGAGGGCTCCGCAGACCGACTGAGGGCCCCGCAGACCGACTGAGGGCCCCGCAAACCGACTGAAGGCCCCGCAAATCGACTGAGGGCCCCGCAAATCGACTGAGGGCCCCATAGACCGACTGAGGGCCCCACAAACCCACTGAGAGCCACCTAAGCCCACTGAGGGCCCCATGTATTTACTGAGGGCCACATATACTTACTGAGGGCCCCACAGACTGTTGAGCCTCATAAACCAACTGAAGGGCCCATAGACCGACTACGGGCCCCGCAGACCGACTGAGGGCCCCAAAGACTGACTGATAGCTGCCTATCCAGGCCCACTGAGAGCTCCAAAAACCAACTCAGAGTCAGCTATGCCCACTGAGAGCCCTATGGACTTACTGAGGGCCCATAGACTGATTGAGGGCCCCACAAACCGACTGATAAATGCTAAAATTGTGTCCCAATAATCGGTTATCCCTGGATTTCAGTAACAAAAAAAAAACTTCTGAGGGGCCCCATATAGAATAAAACCGGACTAAAAAAACACACAAAAACGTCACGGGGTGTCCTAGGACCCCTTGGAACCCCCCCCCCCCTCCCGTGGCTACGCCACTGGCTGCGAACTTTACGCCTATGACCCTCCGTTCCGGAGATTTTCAAATCGTCTGACGCGTAACCAGAACTGTTGAATATTCACTTGCCTTTGAAGCTGTCGTATTTATCACTTCCTCACAGATCTGATACGTTTGTACTTTGTTCAGATGGCCAAATATACTTATACTTTCGGAAACACCACTCCAAACGCTCCCAAACTTGACAACATACTGGATGCTTCCGGTATGCGTCCGTGAAGTTAGCGACTTTTTCAGCGACGGATTCAGATTTGTTCTAAACCTCGGCCTAAGGTCAATTCTGGCACGGTGATCACGAATATGACCTTCCTTTTGCTGTTTAATGTCATCTCCAAGGTCAAATTCGAGGTCACAGGACAGGGTACCGCATAACGTCCCGGATGTATTGCCGGATCCTTCCAAAAAAGGTCCCAGGACCCAGATGATAGACAGGGTTCATATCTAACGTCCGTCACCGTCACCCGTGACCTTGGAGGTCAAATTCGAGATCAAAGGACGGTGTACCGCATAACGTCCCGAATTTATTGCGGGATCCTTTCCAAAGTGGTCCCAGATAACCTTGGCCCAATGTGAATTATGGCACGCTGATCACGAATATGACCTTCATTTTTATGTTTAAGGTCATCTTCAAGGTCAAATTCGAGGTTAAAGGACGGGGTACCGACTAACGTCTCGAATTTATTGCCGGACCCTTCCAAAAGTGGTCCCAGATGATAGACAGGGTTCATATCAAACGTCCGTTTGACCTTGGATGTCAAATGCGAGGTCAAAGGTCGGGGTACCGCATAACGTGCCAAATTTATTCCCGGATCCTTTCCAAAGTGGTCCCAGATGATAGACAGGACCCATATCTAACGTTCATATCTAACGGCAATACATTCGGGACGTTATGCGGTACACCGTCCTTTGAACTCGAATTTAACCTCCAAGGTCAAAGGTTACGAGTCAGGTCACAGTGACGGACGTTAGATATGAACCCTGTCTATCATCTGGGTCCTGGGACCTTTTTTGGAAGGATCCGGCAATACATCCGGGACGTTATGCGGTACCCCGTCCTTTGACCTTGAAGATGACATTGAACAGAAAAATGAAGGTCATATTCGTGATCAGCGTGCCAGAATTGACCTTAGGCCGAGGTTTAGACCAAATCTGAATCCGTCACTGAATAAGGCGCTAACTTCAAGGACGTTCTCAGCATCCGATATGTTAAGTTTGGGGAGCGTTTGAAGTCGTGTTTTCGAAAGTATAAGTATATTTGGCCATCTGAAACAAAGTACAAACGTATCCGATCTGTGAGGAAGGGATAATTACGACAGCTCCAAAGGCAAGTGAATATTCAACAGTTCTGGTTTACGTGTTAGACGATTTGAAAATCTCCGGAACGGAGGATCATAGGCGTAAAGTTCGCAGCGGTAGTAGAAATGCTTGGTTGAGATATGGCCGTTTCCACCACGGCCATGGGGTATTTTGACGTCGGCGGCGGCCGGCGCTGCGCGGGCGGGTCGCGATGGTCGATCAGGCGTTCACGGGAGCGGGGAGGTGAGCCGTGCGGCAGCTATTGGGGGCGATTCACTATCGCTAGTGATCAGGCACGTAGCCAGGATTTCGTCCAGGGGGTGTGGCGTCTCGAAACGGGTCCCTTCCCGAGCGCTGAAAGGCCCCCTTCCCAAGCGTTGAAAGGTCCAAATAAAACGGATGAAAAAGCACGTTACAAGGATGGAAAATGCACTATGACATATGGCATGGGCCATACCAACTTTTAGGACCTGGAGTTAGCAAACTGCCATATCAACTTTGGAACCAGCGACACCAATTTGTAATCAGCTAATCTAACTTGGAATATTTTTGTTTTAAAACTGAAGGCCTGGAGGAACCCTTAAACAAATTGCGCCGCAGAGCGGCGCAACAATTTTGAGTCTTATGCCTGTATGCATTCTCATCGATGCGTCACATTGCTTATGGTGCGGACCTCTAAAAATGTTATTGTGCGTTTAAAAATGCGGTAAAAAATGATAACGTTCGAACTATTTTGCCATTAGGTCTCGCTTCTTTTTTTCTCCGATCTTTTTTTTTTTTTTTTCTTATTCACTCTTCTTTCTTTTTTTTTCCTTTCCTCTCCTTTTTTCTTTCTTTTTTTTTTTTTTTTTTTCTTTTTTTTTTTTCCATTTTTCTTTTTTTTCTTTTCTCTTCTTTTTTTTTTTTTTTTTTTTCTATTTTTTTTTTTTTTTCTTTCTTTTCTCTATCTTTTTCTTTTTTTTCTCTTATTTTTTTTTTTTTTTTCCACACTACCTATACCCTACACCCTTTCCCCTCCTCATTTTTATTTTTTTTTTTTTTTCTTCCTTTTTTCCTAACTTCTGAGGCGAAGATGAAATGGTGAGTAATGAGTCTCAGAAGTGTACGGCATGAATGTTATGCTGTTTTTATTTCGTTGCTCTAAAAGCGGTGAATTTTACCCGTTTCTCCCATCACAACACAAAAGGCCATACAAATAGCATGTATCGAATATCGATCCATCAACGTTTCATAAAATAATTATACAAAACGAACCAATCCGACTGGTACTACACCGAAACACCGAAGTTTGTGCTTCGGCCTACGTTACCAGCAGAAACTTTCAAGCTGCGAAGTACGACCCTTTCCTCAATGACATGCTTACTCTCAATCTTCATCATAGCCAACAAAAGCCAGCAACGCCAACGACAAACTTGCCCATTCAAAAAGCTAAGAAGAATAGCTTATCATTTGCAGATTCTCACAATCTCAAATGGCATGTGAACATTGCCTATGTCCTTATTGTCTCAATGTTCTCCAGTTGTCTGTGGATACATTTGAGACACCATACTATCCTCCGTGTACCGCTTGGCAACCTTCCATCTCTCCGTTTACCACTCACTCCCCATCCTCTCCGCATTTAACCAGCATCGCCCTCCGTCGGTCACCTCGTTCTGGCCTGAGCACCGCTTTCTTCACCATCCCATGCTGACCGCCCTTGCTTCCATCCTGTACGCATCATCTCACGGCTCACGGCGGAGCCCGCCTCGGAGCCCGCATCGCGCCCGGCCTTGAGGGCGATGTCTTGTACCTCGACGGCGGCCTAGCTCCCGGCGGCGGCCGCCGCGAACCGCCCTGGGGCGGAGGCCTCGAGCCGCCTTGAGGTGGAGGCCGCGAACCGCCCTGGGGCGGAGGCCTCGAGCCGCCTTGAGGCGGAGGCCGAGAACCGCCCTGCGGCGGTGGTCCGGATTCGCCTTGGGGCGGTCGACTCGCCATTGCGAAGGACGCGCGCAGGCTGTTGAGCGCCGCGCCACCCCACTGCGCGAAGGAGGCCCTCAGACCGCCCTGACGTGGAGACAGCCTCTGCCCTTGACCTCCGATCGGCGGTAGGTGCGTCTCCTGCGTTGGCGGCGGGCGGCTCCCGGGCGGCGGGGCCAGGCGACTTGCAGGCGGGGGTCGCATCGCACTGTTCCCGGGCGGATTCTGCGGCGGACGGCTCCCTGGATGGTACGAAGGGGTCAGACAGGTGCCGGGCGGAGCCGAGCCAGCGTCCGGTGGCGGAGCTCGAATCTCAGGCGTAGGGAGGCGTATCGCGGGCGGCGGCGCCTTTGGACCAGGCTGTGGCGGAGGCTGCGAGGTCGCCGTCCGCGGCTCCGGTGAGCTCGGCAGTGGCGTCAGCGGCGGCGTGGCAAGAGAATCGTACGAGGACGACCTGGAGGAGGCCAGACTGCTGTCGAGTGACGGGTACTCGTCGTGATGGCTCATACAGAGTCCCCTCATCACAATCCAGCCGACGATGCCCAGCATCACGCCGGCCAAGTAGGAGAACACGGCCGTCATCACCGTGTAACTGTGGATTTTGATGACGGCACCGCCCTTCTCACGTGCGCCTTTCTTGCTGCACTCGGGCACCTCCACAAAGGTGATGTTGAAGACGATGCCGGCGACCATGTTGAACACCTTCTGGCGCGGGATGTGCATCTTGATGTAGCCGTACGTCTGCTCGATGCTCGAGTGTGCCATGAACTGGAGTGTCTCTTCATTGAAGAAGTAATCGAGGCAGTAGGTTCGCCAGCCCATCATCGAGTGTTTCAGGAACAGGGTGAAGTAGAGCTCACACCAGTTGCTGTCCTGGAGACAAAATGGCACAGTAAGGAAAGGATCATACTTTTTTGCAGTAGGTTCGCATAACTAAGACATCACCGTGACTACTCAACTTGAGTCTCAATAGAAAGTGCTTGTGCTTACTACTCTCTAAACTCTAAATGTTCAAAAGTGTCCAGACAACACATCCGAGCAACGTATGAATTAAGTTCATGCGCCCCTGTCGTGTTGGTCTATCGTGGCACCTCCCTTCCCAGCTACTCAGAAGCTCGAAATTCGCCATTCGCCCAGTAACAGTCGGCACCTTGAAATCCGGGTTGCTCTCATCCCGCAGCGTTCGCAGCGAACTCGTGTTGACCTGCACCAGCGTGCGCATACATCCCGGCGGCACCAGCGTGACGTCACACGCGTAAAACTGGTGTCCGTCGTTGAGCAGCCCGATGTCGGCCAGCGTGAACGTGAACTGGCTGCGCAGCGTCGTTGAGCAGGTGGAGCTCAGCCCGTCCTCGTCGGCCGGTAGGGTGCGTTTGGCGCACGTCTCGCTGCCGAAGCCCAACGGACACACACAGCGGCAGTGGCGGTCGTGGAAGCCTCCGTTGTCGCACGCGGCGCGGTTGGCGCAGCCCCAGACCTCCTCACAGCCGTACGCCTGAATCAGGTCGCGCTGGTCGTAGAACGAGAGGCCCAGGTTGCGCTGACGCTTGTAGTCCAGGATCCACTGGTGTCTGGAAGACCGGCAAATGCCTTGCATCGGTAAAGACATTCTACATTGAATGGCTAACATTTTTGGTCTCATCAAATGCCGGAGTATTGAATAGCAGACATGATCCCAATCCAAACAAGATAGCCGAGAAGAAGAAAAAACCAGACAGCATAAACGGTTTCCCAACCCAAAAGAGAACGACGACACCCTCCGCGGCCCGAAGTACGCGGAGTCCCGCATCTACAACTTTTGGGCTTTCTCTGTTGCAGCAGTTTACTGGATATTGCGCAAGCTGTTATCGGCACCATAACCTAACCTCGCAGCAATGGCACCCAAACCCCAAATAATCATCATACGCACCGTATATCTCGCACTCCGACGACCATGCCGGGCTCGATGGATTGGATGCCGTCAATGGCACCGTGCCGCAGCGTGGTGGCCGACGTGTCCAGTCCCGTCACCGAGAACAGGTCCAGCGGCGAGTCGTCCTCGTAATCGGTGCAGCGCGCCGTCTGGCCCTGCGCGAACAGCAGGCGGTCCGTGCCGGACGCCGTCACCATCACCTTCAGCGTCTCGTCACGGTCACTGCGCCGGTGCTCCTGCAGCAGACCGAGCAGCTTGGCCACGCTCTGCACCGCCTCGTGGAACGGACACTGGTCGGTGGGCGCGTGCAGGATCTGCGCCTGGCCGTCGAACTCGGAGCCCGACTGGCAGCCGGTCTCGTCGCTGAAGCAGGCGTCGCTGCCTTGGTCGGACATCACGCAGATGGTCGGGTCCGAGACAGGCACGAAACAGTCCTCGGGGAACGTCAGGGTGGGGAACTTCAGCTTGAACTTGATGCACGTCTGGTCCTGAATGTAGGTGAAGATGGATTTGACGAAAGAGATATTTGGTCGGGCCGCCAAGTTCTCTCCCGCCGGGAAGTACGGGATAACGGGGTAATCGCCCGTTTTCGGCCACAGGGCTGACATTCTCACCGCCTTGACCTTTGCCGGTTTCCCCGAAGGCTCAGAAGTATGTTGTCCAGCACTTATTTCATTTCCTACAGTATCGGTGGTATCTTGATCTGATTTCGATGCTTCCTCCTTTCCCTCGGCGCTCACTCTGCTGGCAAGCTGAAGATCCGACCGGAGTGTAGTCTGAATAGGCATAATAGATATCAAAACGCATGCAACGCATATGACCGTGGTAGCAAATGAATTTCCAAGACAAAACATTGTGGGGAAACACTACATGAAATGCAAGAATTGTTTAGGAAACCAAAAACACTAAAATAGTACCGACTCGTGCATGCGATTTAACGGGTTGATAGCAAATCAACTTGAACAGGATGTTTTGGGAAGGTGTGAACATAACCAAGCTAAATGAGATAAACCGTAAATTGAATTAATTAGTTAAAATGAATAGGCAATTGGCCCCATCGGCCGCATTGAATTAATGTACCCAGTTACTTTGGGCACGTGCCTACTCCGGTGAGGCTCCCACAGTTAAAGGGATATTGCCACCTACGGAGGATTTCTAAAAACCAACTTAAATGAATGGTGGTGATCAACAATCGTGTATGCTCAAGCTCAAACTTGCTCCTGCAGCACATACAACAGGGTATCGGCAATTTATTTTGTATTTATTTCTGACTTCAAAACGTTGGTCCCAGCTGTGTTCAGTACTAGATTCATGATGGCCGCTCTCATCCAGTTTGGCTGTGAAATTGGCGCCCGCCCAAAGCCGAAGCGTCCAAATTCGCTGAGACTTAACCTTGTTTGTTTGTTGGGGCTTACGGGCGCGACGACTGCATGGTCAATTTGCGCCCAAGACTTAACCTTGAAAAGTCTATCTGTGTTGTAAGGTATTGGTCACAAATCTCCTACGGCCCCAAAGTCGAGCCATAGACATTCTTGCTGTTTTATTCATGTTGTATTATGAAAGAGGCTATGGCTGATGAAAATATAATTAACTGTATACGCATTTTAATTTTAAAGTGCACTGACGGAATGGTGATGTTGAGTTTACAATATCCAAAAGCAAATCATAGTCCGTAAAGAAGTGATTCTAAATAGTGATGAGGCGAATCCAATTTTACGAATGTGTGCCAATCATGAGTGGTGCAAATTTATTTTTTGATCAATGGGGGGGGGGGGGGAGTTTCGGGAACCAAATTTTGCAGGTGAAATCGGACACGCTTAATCTACCGATACACACCAAATACTCCATATTGGCCTGCGAGGTGGCAATATTCCTTTAACCCTATTTGTAACAGGCTCCTGGCTACCCCTATTTGTAACAGGGGGGGGGGGGGGGGGGGCGGATTCCCCCCCGGAGATCGAGATCTACCCGTCCGATTTTCAAAAATGAAACGGCATTTGGTTCTCCTCAACACGATCTATATTTCTAAATAATACAAAATCTAAATTTTTGATAGGGGGGCAACAGGGGGGCAAAAACCACAAATTTTAGTGGTATTTTTGATCCAACATAGCTTTCATGTTTATCGACCGATTTTAACACAATTAATACGAATCGATAGATTGAATTGGAAATTGATATATGACAGTGGCGTTTGAAAATTCAAAAATCATAGGCGTGGGCAGGTCACTCAATATGGGGATGAAGTAAATGCGTAATAAAACCATTTTTTGATGTTTAAAAAAAAAAATGGTATGTGATTGTGACATTAGACAAAAACAGTTATAAATCATATTTTTTGCCATAGGCGGTACCAGGTTAGTGAAAAAGGAGGTCAAATTGGGAAAAAATATTAACTGCAGACAAGTTGCTACCCAGCACAATAAATATGTTACTGATCGTAGATAGTTCCTTTTTGCATGTTGTACTTCATCATAGGCGTATCCAGGAGCCAAACTGGGGCGGCGCAATACCTTTTGATAAGTATATTATTCGTTATTATGATACTAACTAGTCAACAGTGACTATTTCACTTACAACTTCAATTAACATTGCTTACCCCCTTTTTACCCTACCTGGACTCGCCTATTATCTTATAATCGTTCGTAGAGTAGCCTGTGGTGCGTGTTTCATCCGAAAACTGCAGTATGTTATGTCATTGTACGCCCATTCCTCTTAGTTTCCTTGCAATAATATGACCCCCTTTCTTCCCTTCCTGAGCGCACCTCTGCAAAAAAAACGACTTTATTCCCTTTTCTGGTCTCATATGTGCATATATTATTATAAGCTAAACGTATATTGCGCCGTTATCGCTCAAAGAACAAAGATATATATATATATAGATATAGATAGATACAGATAGATACAGATAGATATAGATAGATAGATAGATATAGATAGATATAGATATAGATAGATAGATATAGATAGATATAGATAGATATAGATAGATATAGATAGATAGATAGATATAGATAGATATAGATAGAGATAGATATAGATATAGATAGATATAGACATAAAGACATAAAAGACATAAAAGAAAAGTGCAACAAAGAGCCTCTTGGGCCCATCCGAGGTTGCACCCCCCCCCCCCCCCCCCCCCCCTCCTCCTCCACCAGTCTCGCCCCTTCAAATCACCTTACTCTATCTGTATAAAAGAAGGCTAATCCCACGAGTATTTATGAACTAATCCCTTCTCTGTAAAGTATTTATCTAATCTAATTTTGAAGGAAGCAAGTGTCATTGCATCAGCGACATCCCCTGGTAGCATATTCCAATGTCCTGCAACCCTTCTACTGAAAAATTACTGTCGTAGCCTAGTCCTACTTTGTTTCATAATGAGTTTATGCTGATGACCTCTACCTCGATTTTCCCTATTGAACTCAAACATTCCCTTTAAATATCCAGAATGCTGACCATTTACAAATTTGAAGACTTCAATCAGATCTCCTCTTAGCCTTCTATATCTAAGTGAAAACATACCCAATTTCTTTAAAGGGAGTGTGCCTACTCACATCGCTTAGTTGGGGTTATTGACACTGGTCTATAGAACACAATTTTCTGAATTGAACCAATACTTCATTTCTCCAGATTCACCCTAGTTGCTGAGATATTCAAAGACTCCAGGAATTTGCTTGGGAGCAAAAAGTTATCGGGTAGACTCCAGAGGGCTTCCGCTACTAGAAGCACTGCAACTATCGATTACACTGCTAGCATATTGTTAGCGCCGGCCAATAGCAATTCAACAGAACAGCTGGTGCACGCTGATAACAGCAGCCGAACAGAAGCTGGACGGCCATCATGTTTTTCGATGATGGCCGATGGCCATTTTTTGAAGAAGATATCAATTTAGAGCTACGAAACTTGCACATAATAAAGTTCACAGTGGCAAGAAGGTGCTGTACAAAACTCGTCTTTCTATCTTGCATGAAGTGACCGTAATTGTATTGTCTCATGTGCGCCGTTTTACATAACATCACCATAGTGGCGATCGTTTTATAGATATCGAAACAAAAATAAACAAAGAACAATAATAAGTAAAAATTCAACTAAAGGGGCTCCAGATGTGAATTTCATCATATACAACAATCAAACCAACAGCTACTTACCGTATGAAAAATATTTTTGACATTCCAAAACAGTAGGCACACTCCCTTTAATCTATCTTCATAAGACAAACTACCAAGACAATTAACCATTTTTGTTGCCCTTTTTTGAACTCTTTCTAACAACCAGCAATCTTTCTCATATGTTGGAGACCAGGCTTGTACATAATACTCCAAATGTGGTCTAACGTATGCACAATACAGTTTTGTTATTACCTTTTCACTCTTGTAGGAAACATTTCTGTTAATGGCCCCTAGCATTCTAAGAGCCTTTTTCCTAGCTTCTACAACCTGGTCTGACGCTGATAGTCTATTGTTTACCACGACACCTAAATCTCTTTCCTTTTCAATCTGCTCTATTTTCTGCCCACCCATTTCATACCTATGTTTACTGCTAACCCGTCCAGTGTGCATAATCTTACATTTACTCAAATTGAATTTCATCTGCCATGCTTCAGACCACTGAACTGCTTGTCCAGATCTGATTGAAAAACATCCTGATCATGTTTTCCTCTAATAATCCTGACAACTTTTAGATCTTCTGCAAATTTCAAGACTTTGCTGTCTATACTGTTCTCAATTGCATTCACAAATATTATAAAAAGCAATGGGCCCAGGACTGAGCCCTGTGGAACCCCACTGAGAACCTCCTTCCATTGTGATTGGCACCCATTCAATATAACCCTTTGCTGGCGTCCTGAAAGCCACGTTTCTATCCAATCCAGAATCTTGCCCCTGATCCCATGAATTTTAAGTTGCAACCCCAGTCTTGTATGGGGGCTTTGTCAAATGCTTTACTGAAATCAAGAAAAGCTACATCTAGCTGTTTACCCTGATCAAAGCTATCTGTTGCAACATCCAAAAACTTCAGAAGATTAGTTAAACAAGAACGGCCCTTCCTAAAGCCATGCTGTGTATCCTTGATGAGTTCATTTTGCTCCAAGAATTCAACAATCTTATCTTTGATGATTGATTCAAGCACCTTGCAGACTAATGAGGTCAGACTAACCGGTCTA
>JAXIVJ010016255.1:22500-29381 GCA_036785665.1 Chirona hameri
CACACACACACAGACACACACACACAGACACACACACACAGACACACACACAGACACACACACAGACACACACACAGACACACACACAGACACACACACAGACACACACACAGACACACACACACAGACACACACACAGACACACACACAGACACACACACAGACACACACACAGACACACACACAGACACACACACAGACACACACACAGACACACACACAGACACACACACAGACACACACACAGACACACACACAGACACACACACAGACACACACACAGACACACACACAGACACACACACAGACACACACACAGACACACACACAGACACACACACAGACACACACACAGACACACACACAGACACACACACAGACACACACACAGACACACACACAGACACACACACAGACACACACACAGACACACACACAGACACACACACAGACACACACACAGACACACACACAGACACACACACAGACACACACACAGACACACACACAGACACACACACAGACACACACACAGACACACACACAGACACACACACAGACACACACACAGACACACACACAGACACACACACAGACACACACACAGACACACACACAGACACACACACAGACACACACACAGACACACACACAGACACACACACAGACACACACACAGACACACACACAGACACACACACAGACACACACACAGACACACACACAGACACACACACAGACACACACACAGACACACACACAGACACACACACAGACACACACACAGACACACACACAGACACACACACAGACACACACACAGACACACACACAGACACACACACAGACACACACACAGACACACACACAGACACACACACAGACACACACACAGACACACACACAGACACACACACAGACACACACACAGACACACACACAGACACACACACAGACACACACACAGACACACACACAGACACACACACAGACACACACACAGACACACACACAGACACACACACAGACACACACACAGACACACACACAGACACACACACAGACACACACACAGACACACACACAGACACACACAGACACACACACAGACACACACACAGACACACACACAGACACACACACAGACACACACACAGACACACACACAGACACACACACAGACACACACACAGACACACACACAGACACACACACAGACACACACACAGACACAGACACACACACAGACACAGACACACACAGACACAGACACACACACAGACACAGACACACACACAGACACACACACAGACACACACACAGACACACACACAGACACACACACAGACACACACACAGACACACACACAGACACACACACAGACACACACACAGACACACACACACAGACACACACACAGACACACACACAGACACACACACAGACACACACACAGACACACACACAGACACACACACAGACACACACAGACACACACACAGACACACACACAGACACACACACAGACACACACACAGACACACACACAGACACACACACAGACACACACACAGACACACACACAGACACACACACAGACACACACACAGACACACACACAGACACACACACAGACACACACACAGACACACACACAGACACACACACAGACACACACACAGACACACACACAGACACACACACAGACACACACACAGACACACACACACACACAGACACACACACAGACACACACACAGACACACACACAGACACACACACAGACACACACACAGACACACACACAGACACACACACAGACACACACACAGACACACACACAGACACACACACAGACACACACACAGACACACACACAGACACACACACAGACACACACACAGACACACACACAGACACACACACAGACACACACACAGACACACACACAGACACACACACACAGACACACACACACAGACACACACACACAGACACACACACACAGACACACACACACAGACACACACACACAGACACACACACACAGACACACACACACAGACACACACACACAGACACACACACACAGACACACACACACAGACACACACACAGACACACACACACAGACACACACACAGACACACACACACAGACACACACACACAGACACACACACAGACACACACACAGACACACACACACAGACACACACACAGACACACACACAGACACACACACAGACACACACACAGACACACACACAGACACACACACAGACACACACACAGACACACACACAGACACACACACAGACACACACACAGACACACACACAGACACACACACAGACACACACACAGACACACACACAGACACACACACAGACACACACACAGACACACACACAGACACACACACAGACACACACACAGACACACACACAGACACACACACAGACACACACACACAGACACACACACAGACACACACACACAGACACACACACACAGACACACACACACAGACACACACACACAGACACACACACACACACACACAGACACACACACACAGACACACACACACAGACACACACACACAGACACACACACACAGACACACACACACAGACACACACACACAGACACACACACACAGACACACACACACAGACACACACACACAGACACACACACACAGACACACACACACAGACACACACACACAGACACACACACACAGACACACACACACAGACACACACACACAGACACACACACACAGACACACACACACACAGACACACACACACAGACACACACACACAGACACACACACACAGACACACACACACAGACACACACACACAGACACACACACACAGACACACACACACAGACACACACACACAGACACACACACACAGACACACACACACAGACACACACACACACAGACACACACACACAGACACACACACACAGACACACACACACAGACACACACACACAGACACACACACACAGACACACACACACACAGACACACACACACAGACACACACACACACAGACACACACACACAGACACACACACACAGACACACACACACAGACACACACACACAGACACACACACACAGACACACACACACAGACACACACACACAGACACACACACACAGACACACACACACAGACACACACACACAGACACACACACACAGACACACACACAGACACACACACACACAGACACACACACAGACACACACACAGACACACACACAGACACACACACAGACACACACCCAGACACACACCCAGACACACACCCAGACACACACCCAGACACACACCCAGACACACACCCAGACACACACACAGACACACACACAGACACACACACAGACACACACACAGACACACACACAGACACACACACAGACACACACACAGACACACACACAGACACACACACACAGACACACACACACAGACACACACAGACACACACAGACACACACAGACACACACACAGACACACACACAGACACACACACAGACACACACACAGACACACACACAGACACACACACAGACACACACACAGACACACACACAGACACACACACAGACACACACACAGACACACACACAGACACACACACAGACACACACACAGACACACACACAGACACACACACAGACACACACACAGACACACACACAGACACACACACAGACACACACACAGACACACACACAGACACACACACAGACACACACACAGACACACACACAGACACACACACAGACACACACACAGACACACACACAGACACACACACAGACACACACACAGACACACACACAGACACACACACAGACACACACACAGACACACACACAGACACACACACAGACACACACACAGACACACACACAGACACACACACAGACACACACACAGACACACACACAGACACACACACAGACACACACACAGACACACACACAGACACACACACAGACACACACACAGACACACACACAGACACACACACAGACACACACACAGACACACACACAGACACACACACAGACACACACACAGACACACACACAGACACACACACAGACACACACACAGACACACACACACAGACACACACACACAGACACACACACACAGACACACACACACAGACACACACACACAGACACACACACACAGACACACACACAGACACACACACAGACACACACACAGACACACACACAGACACACACACAGACACACACACAGACACACACACAGACACACACACAGACACACACACAGACACACACACAGACACACACACAGACACACACACAGACACACACACAGACACACACACAGACACACACACACAGACACACACACAGACACACACACAGACACACACACAGACACACACACAGACACACACACAGACACACACACAGACACACACACAGACACACACACACAGACACACACACACAGACACACACACACAGACACACACACACAGACACACACACACAGACACACACACACAGACACACACACACAGACACACACACACAGACACACACACACAGACACACACACACAGACACACACACACAGGACACACACACACAGACACACACACACAGACACACACACACAGACACACACACACAGACACACACACACAGACACACACACACAGACACACACACACAGACACACACACACAGACACACACACACAGACACACACACACAGACACACACACACAGACACACACACACAGACACACACACACAGACACACACACACAGACACACACACACAGACACACACACACAGACACACACACACAGACACACACACACAGACACACACACACAGACACACACACACAGACACACACACACAGACACACACACACAGACACACACACACAGACACACACACACAGACACACACACACAGACACACACACACAGACACACACACAAAGACACACACACACAGACACACACGCACAGACACACACACACAGACACACACACACAGACACACACACACAGACACACACACACAGACACACACACACAGACACACACACACAGACACACACACACAGACACACACACACAGACACACACACACAGACACACACACACAGACACACACACACAGACACACACACACAGACACACACACACAGACACACACACACAGACACACACACACAGACACACACACACAGACACACACACACAGACACACACACACAGACACACACACACAGACACACACACACAGACACACACACACAGACACACACACACAGACACACACACACAGACACACACACACAGACACACACACACAGACACACACACACAGACACACACACAGACACACACACACAGACACACACACACAGACACACACACACAGACACACACACACAGACACACACACACACAGACACACACACAGACACACACACAGACACACACACAGACACACACACAGACACACACACAGACACACACACAGACACACACACAGACACACACACAGACACACACACAGACACACACACAGACACACACACAGACACACACACAGACACACACACACAGACACACACACAGACACACACACAGACACACACACAGACACACACACAGACACACACACAGACACACACACAGACACACACACAGACACACACACAGACACACACACAGACACACACACAGACACACACACAGACACACACACAGACACACACACAGACACACACACAGACACACACACAGACACACACACAGACACACACACAGACACACACACAGACACACACACAGACACACACACAGACACACACACAGACACACACACAGACACACACACAGACACACACACAGACACACACACAGACACACACACAGACACACACACAGACACACACACAGACACACACACAGACACACACACAGACACACACACAGACACACACACAGACACACACACAGACACACACACAGACACACACACAGACACACACACAGACACACACACAGACACACACACAGACACACACACAGACACACACACAGACACACACACAGACACACACACAGACACACACACACAGACACACACACAGACACACACACAGACACACACACAGACACACACACAGACACACACACAGACACACACACAGACACACACACAGACACACACACAGACACACACACAGACACACACACAGACACACACACAGACACACACACAGACACACACACAGACACACACACAGACACACACACAGACACACACACAGACACACACACAGACACACACACAGACACACACACAGACACACACACAGACACACACACAGACACACACACAGACACACACACAGACACACACACAGACACACACACAGACACACACACAGACACACACACAGACACACACACAGACACACACACAGACACACACACAGACACACACACAGACACACACACAGACACACACACAGACACACACACAGACACACACACACAGACACACACACAGACACACACACAGACACACACACAGACACACACACAGACACACACACAGACACACACACAGACACACACACAGACACACACACAGACACACACACAGACACAGACACACACACAGACACAGACACACACACAGACACACACACAGACACACACACAGACACACACACAGACACACACACAGACACACACACAGACACACACACACAGACACACACACAGACACACACACAGACACACACACAGACACACACACA
>JAXIVJ010016257.1:0-5000 GCA_036785665.1 Chirona hameri
ATATATATATATATATATATATATATATATATATATATATATATATATATATATATATATATATATATATATATATATATATATATATATATATATATATATATATATATATATATATATATATATATATATATATATATATATATATATATATATATATATATATATATATATATATATATATATATATATATATATATATATATATATATATATATATATATATATATATATATATATATATATATATATATATATATATATATATATATATATATATATATATATATATATATATATATATATATATATATATATATATATATATATATATATATATATATATATATATATATATATATATATATATATATATGTATGTATATATATATATATATATATATATATATATATATATATATATATATATATATATATATATATATCACCCACTCCACATCATGTCTTTTCGCTTCGCGGATCCCAGATGAGTCCCTGAACAGGTCGGAATGGCGTAGAAAAGGTCAGAGGGGCCCCTAGACGATCTGAAGGGACCCTGGGCCTTTCAACAGTAAGAATACAGTTGTACAGGGAATCAAACTCAAAATTTTCGCGGCGCTCCGCGGCGCAATTTAACTACAAATTCAATATATGCGGGTTAGGAAAACAATCGGTCAGTTTCTCGGCGCATTTATGTGTTATGTTGCTACTTTCCTATATTATTGGGCAAAATAGTTCATTTTAGCACATAATCCCCGCACTTTTAAACGCACAATATAGCAATTTTAGAGGCCTGCACCATACGCAATGCGACGCATTGATGAGAAAGCAAACCAGGGCATAATACTAAAAAAATGTAAACAGTTCCAGGTCAATTATAGCTGATTCCAAATTCGTGTCGCTGGTTCCAAAGTTGATGTGGCAGTTTGCTAACTCCAGCTCCTAAACGTTGGTATGGCCCATGCCATACCTGCCATACTGCATTTTCCAGCCTTGTAACGTGCCTTTTTATGCGTGTTTTTTTTTGGGGGGGGGGCCTTTCAACGCTTGGGAAGGGGCCCTTTCAACGCTCGGGAAGGGGCCCTTTCAAGGGGCCGCCCCCCCCCCCCCCCCCTCCTGGACGAAATCCTGGCTACGTGCCTGGAAGCAGGTCAGGTCACGAACCACCAGTCACGCGCAAGTAGGGTGGAAGGATTTGCGTTAGCAGGCGCGATATTGCTGAGTTATATTTCTAAGCACTGTCAGCGAGCGAGTGTCTGAACGGTGATTTCTGCTGTCCTTGCACATGTGCCAGGCTACCCACCTCGTATGACCCACCCACCAGCACGCCAACAGAGTTCCCAGGTTAGTATGATAGATACTCGCACACTAGCTTGGAATGTAAGCCGTCCGCTATTATTATTGGATGTAGCCGTTGGATTTAGCTTACGCTTACGCTTGATTTGAGTCGTGACAATTAGTTTTGGGTTATTGGACCTCTATTTTCCTTTCTTATCTCGCTTGAGATAACATATTTGAAATCAGCGCACCAAAAAGGACCTACATACTCATTTGCATTGTCTTGCAGGCTGCCAAAGCCAGCTTTCGGGCCGTGTCGCGCTAGAAGGGTCAATCCGCCCACTGTGCACCGGGTCAGCGCCCGCGGTGCTGGGCCGGCCGAGCGCAGCGGAATCGGCCGGCCGGAGCGGGGCAGTCAGTTGGCGCCAGGCTCGGTGCTCGCACGCAGTGTGGTGCTGGAGGCTTGTGCAGGGCAGTTGCACGGTTTCGCCGTCCGTTTGTTTAACCCTCGCCCGGGTAGGGCAAAATCACGACGTGTTCGGGTAGGGGGGGTACGACCCCCTTAGCGTTTCGCTCCTAATTGAGCTAGAGCTTTGATTCAAAGACGAGCGTGTTGCTTGTGACGAGAGGAAGCCGCTGATACCCGATTTTAAGCTCTTGGGTCATTAGGTGACATCTGAGATCATGTCAATAACCAAAAAAATCATCAAAATTGAAAATGCGTATAAATTGAATTTTATCGAGCTAGAATCGTGAATGAGCATATCATAATGCATAATAGGTGCCAAATTCGTAATCAGCGTCACAAGATGTCCTAAAAACTGCAAAATTCCAAAAAGGTCATGTCAGGTCATCTGAGGTCAGTGACCTCGGTTGACCTGTGGATGCGCATGACCCCAGTGAACATACAATTATATAAAATGGATCCCAAATTTGAAATCAGTGTCACAAATTGTCCTAGAAACCGTCAGAAGCCCAAAAACGTAATCTGATGTCATCGGAGGTCAATGACCTCAGTTGACCTCTGAAAAGGTCAATCGAGGCCACAATCTTAGTGGAAACCACAACTGTCACCTGGAAACATCTTTGCATATGCTTCTGAACAACAGACACTCGGAAACTACACAAGTAACAAGCGTCGATCTGCGGGACGCCAGTTGCGCCTGACATGACTTTGAGAAACAGGTCATAGGTCACTGGTCATGTGGGTTAGAAATTCATTTTTTTCAGATTATGTGTAAAATCTTAAAAAGTAGGGTACTAAAAGTTTCATCTAATCGGTTAGAAACTACGCGAGTTATTCCAGAAAAACCGAGGGGGGAGTAGCATCCACCCCCTACCCGGGCGGCAAATTCCCGAAGTTTAATAACCATTCGCACTCGGAATTGGAGATGACTTCATAGCTGCTGGGCGAGTCCATTATACCTCCGGGGGAGGTTGGCACCTCCCTGAATGGGATGCTGGGCCGCGACAATCAAGGCCCTATAAGCGACAATAATCGAAGCGATCGCTATGTGTGATGCGCTTAGCCTCGGTGCGCACCATATGAAACATATAGTTTATTCTCGTTACGGCGCGGTCGTCAGGTAGAAGTGCATTTTATCTCCGTTTACATGTCAGATCGGTAGGCAACAGTACCTATGTTCGGAGTCTGTATTATATTTATATTGCTTTGTTTATACTTGAAACAGGTGGTCGACCAAAATAGCAGTGTTAGACAATTATTCCCTGAATATTTCGATAATACGTATTTATTTCGATCGCATACGTAATATTAGAAGGTAAGGCGTTTAATTTTAAATACGTAATTTTCCACTCAGAGATTCCATGAAACGAGCACGGAGCAAGTCAGTTCAGTTGATACGTGCGACAACTGTGTTTAGAAAGCGGAAAACGCGTTTATATTTCAACCTCGGTTTTCTATTACCTGTCGAGGCGCGCCAATAGAAGTGAATAGTAATTTTGGAAGACATGTATTTTTCGCCATCGCGACAGGAAACAGGTGGCGACGCCGCAGTATCACGTCCAGATAAACCACGAAGCAATTTTCATCACCATCAATTTGCAATTATTTTAATTACGAATCGTCGCAAACAACTCAAGTGCCGTATCCAATTCAAAACAACTCAAACCGTTGGCAGTACTCCATAGCAAACAACAACGCGCAGCAACCAAAACGCTGGCGCTCAACGTCTCCATAACTCAAACGGAAACGACGATCCAACGTAAATCACAAGCTCCCGTAACCTGCTCGGCGTGGTCAAATCGCCTAATGACTCTACCTTCTATATACGGCCTTTCTCACAGGATCCAATACAAAAATAGCCTCCAGATCCTCCAGATTAACCAATGAGCATGCGCAATAGGTAGGGAGACCGTGACATCACAGTGACGTCACATCCAAGTGAATTCGACCAATCAAATGAATTGGTGCGAATGGTTATTAGACTTCGGGAATTTGCACCCGGGCGAGGGTTAACCCTCGCCCTACGGAAGCTTTTTTCACCTTCGCCCTACAGGGGGGAGGGGGTCCTAAAAAGACTCCCCCTGTTAACTTCCAAACCAAGATAGAGCAACGCGGTAAGAATTAACATGTTGCCTGTCATGTTTGGAATCTAAAGGTATGCAATTTTTAGGTTTCGGGTCAACGAGTGACCTTCCAGGTCAGGTGAATGACTTCGATCGACCACGTCCGGAACAGCGATTTGGCTCTGTCAGAGAACCTAAAAATTAGAAATTTATAAATGTAAATAAATAGGCATGTTCCTAGACCAGTTTTGTCTCAGAGATACAGAAAAGGTAACTATTTATTCGTATCTGGTTAAACAAAAAGTCCAAAAAGTTATAAAAAAATGACTTCATAAGTTTCTTACCCTTAGGGAGCCATCACTCAGTCAAAAAAAGAGATATTGCTTTGAAATTTGGTTTGAGTATTGTCCATACTCAGTTCTCTCACATATATTCCGTATTTTTAACATCTTTGAAAATGTTGATTTTGTGGTAATTTTTCAACAATTTTTTTTTTTTTTATTTTAGGGGTGAAAAAACAAAATTTCGCAAATCCGAGATTGCCATTTTAAAGAAAATGACATTTTATATCTTTGCTCTATTCTGTTTCCAATTTGCTTCAAAACTCTGTTTTCTACGATTTCTCAAACATTTATTGTTTTTCCACCAACATGACGTCATCAAAACATCATTATCTCCCATTATTTTTCGACCAATTTCAATTAAATTTTTACAGCATACGTATAATTGTTGTATACTCAGCTACCATGAGTATACAACTACTATTGGAATGGGGGTCTAGTAATTTTGGAAGAAAATTACCATCAAGTGTACCATGATTTAAGTCATAAGCACCTTTCTGATCATAATTTATTATCTAACTGAACTATACTGTTAAAGGGAAATAATGACCTTTTTCCACAAAAATGGAGTTAGCACTTGAAATCGCCAGACGAGACCAAAATATATTGTAAATTCATCACATTTTGCATGAAAACTTCCCTACAGAAAGATATTTCAAGTTAAAGTTGATAAGCGTTCCACACTTTTAACGACCGGTACTTGCAAGTACTTTTGGTCCTCATCAAACTGCGGGCTTTTCCCGTATTGTTTTTTTACGCAATGGAGTGGAAAATATATTGTGCGTTCTGCTTGTTGTGATTATATGCCCGGCGATCTTCTAAAACTAACAGCGATTGGAAAAAGTGGCAATA